>RDPX01000067.1:1096565-1107383 GCA_003991215.1 Morbakka virulenta
ACTGGAATTTTGTGTGACAGGAGAGTACCGGTCAAAGTCAAAGGAAAATTATACAAAACAGTAGTAAGGCCTGCGATGCTGTATGGACTAGAGACAGCTCCTCTAACCAAGAGTCTTGAGAAGAAAATGCAAACAGCAGAAATGCGTATGCTAAGGTGGTCCCTTGGAGTCACAAGAAAGGACATGATCAGAAATGAAAGGATCAGAGGCACCATCGGGATATGTGACATCGCAGGAAAGCTGAGAGAGACACGGCTAAGGTGGTATGGACATGTGCAAAGGAGGGAGGAGGATCACATTGCTAAACGGGTGCTGAACATGGAGTTGCCTGGCAAGAGAAAGCAGGGAAGGCCAAGGAGAAGATGGAAAGACTGTGTGGGAGATGACATGAGGGAACTTGGCTTGACCGAGAAAGACGAACGTGACCGACTCAAGTGGAAGAAGTCAATTCGCTGTGGCGACCCCTGAAAAGGGAAACGCCGAAAGAAGAAGAAGAAGAAGAAGAATGAGCAATGAAACCTTTCCAGGTGTACTTCTATCTCCGACCCAACAGCCGGTACAAATATTATCTGGAATTTGTTTACATTGCATTTGTACTTTTCTAAGTACTTCGATCAAGTTAAAATGTGTATTACTGACTTGACCAATGCAGATTCTCCATCTATACCTGTTGCTAAATCGTTGTTAGCAAAGGACAGTGCCATCGTTGGATTAGCTTACATCTCCATAACTTATTTTCTCTTCCGTTCTGTCTCCTATCAAAAATTTGGAAACCGCAGATCTGCCTCTATCGGTCCATTGAAAGCTTTAGTGTCAACTATTACGGTCCTGAAGACCATATCGACCAAACTGAAGTGTATATTAGAAAAACATTTTGAATACGTGTGAGATATTATGCCTTGAGAGGAATTAAATAAAATATATGCACCATTGGAAAAATTTTCTAATAGATGTGAATTTACTTCTGTCAAAACACGTCTCCTGTTTCTTAGACGACAATCAGGAAAGTTTACTTACTCATATATTTGAAGGAGCTGGATTGCATTCTTATCACGTTATTCAAACAAATTTCCGAGAGAGAAATAAAAGCAATCAAATAAGTCCCATACTGTGGTATTTATTGTATTATTTTATGTGACATACTTTGGAAAATCAAATACCGTATGGTTCCGATGTTATGAAACATAAAATCATGTTAAAATTTTCAGAAATCGAAATGATTTCTGTAAGTACATTCCCCACATCTGTTAATGTTGATAACGTCAAAAGCAGCAAACAAAACTTCACAGCAGAGAACAAATAAACTAAATAGTTTTAAAGATCTTGAATAAGACAAAATTTCATGTACTAAAAACCTGCATAAGAATTTAATTAATCGATCAATTAGATTAACCTGTGTTAGTTTTGGCAAAGAGCGTCCAAATTCGTAGCTAATTTTTAGCTTAGTTGCTTCTGCACATCTTAATACAAACAGCATTGCAAAAAAAAGCCTACTGAGTTTTGGAATTCCTGTATCCTCAACTTCTACTTGCCTCTTAGAGGAATTATTTCTCTATAACTCTTTTCACAAACACTTAAAAATTGAAAAGTGGTTTCATTACTCAAATTCAATTTATCCAGTCTTAAAATTATGAATACTTATTTTTCGAAATAATACTGCCAAATCTCAAAAATTCTGTTATAGTAATCTTAACAAATGCATTATTCATTTTCAAAAATGAGAGAGAACCCATCTCCTTACCATGTTGTGAACCATTTAATAAAATTTGTCTTTCACAAGTTCAAAGGAAATATCGTAAGTCGTTCCAATGTTGACTTTACAAAGAACTAAAACGATAAGTTCTACTTTTCCCCACCTCCATGTGAGTACAAATTTGCAAACTTACAACTTGCTATTAGTTGGCCTTTGCAAGGACATTAAACCAAGAACATCGTTACACCTCCAATAGCCTCTGCAAGGTCAGGAACTGGAAGAAAAATTGTACACCTATTATCAAATATGGTTTGCGTTCTTAAGACAAAACAACACATATTGTCTAACCAGAGATTTAGTACCACTTTAAAAGGAAGTCACTGTAATATTTCCCTCTCGTTTTTACACTTTTTAAAGTTCTCTTCTCGGTAAAGAATTCTTTATTATAAAAAAACCAAGGTTTGAAGGAAATCATTGCATCAAATATACCATAGTAAGGATAAATGGAGCCATCAGAAACACACATCATAAAGCAGTTTTGACATGATATTTATGATATTGTATATAGTTTCAAAAAAACATGTTTTACAAAGAGCACTATCACGCCTTCAAAGGGTTGATATTTTCATGGTTTATTTTATTTTGATCTGATCGAAAACACTTTTTCTCTGTTACACAATGAAATTTCTTTCCACCATTACTTAGTCACAATTGTGATGCAATAGAATTTAGCTTTGAGCTTCTAATTTTTTTATTTATAATAAAATCCAACTACTGTGTTTAAAACCTACTTCTTATTGTTACTTGTAATGTTGCATATCCATACAAAATGTCTAAGATTTTTTAATTTTAATCAAGTTCATAAGAAAAATATCCAAATGTGTAAAACTGTGCCTTGATTTGCCCTCTTTACTTATTATGAAAAAAATATTCCATTGTTGTTTTCCAATTTCCCCTTCTCGTATCCTCATGATAACGTTTAGTGAATGAAGGAAAATTGAAAATCAACCTCTGTTGAAAACCAAATAAAAGGATAAAATATCCAAGTGTAAGGAACTGTGGTGAAGTACAAGAAAAAAGAGGAAGGGGCATTAACTCAACATATATAAATTGACCTTGGGTCATAGACGAAAGGAAACACTCAAAAACTAAACAGTTCTATTTCACAATGTAGCTGTTGGATGTTAAAAACTTGGATGTTTAGAACACGTTCAATGAGAAGCCTATAGTAAAAGCTAAGACAAGCCACATTTCGTCGCTGAGACAAAGGTTGAAAAACACCAGCAAAAATAGACCTTTCAAGTTATAAACATGGATCTGAACTTAATCAACTTAATCAAACGTCAGTCCAAATGTGACAAAACTACTCGATACAAGACTAGATGGTTCCCATACAAAATAGCTATGAGAGTCATTAAGACGATCCAGATTTTCAGCAAGACACAAGGGTGAAAAGCAGCAGCAAAATTGGATCTTATAAATTACAAAGACACCTTGTGTAAACCTGTTTGGTGCATTGATACGCCTGATGAATAAAAATGCTTCAAGAGCAATCCACCAAAGTATGTTTTTAAAAGTCTTTTCACTACTGACTCTATATATTTTGTCATACAGGAACACAAGAAAACAAGCTCATCTTATTACATAAAAGAGCTGAACAAGTAGTCATATCATGTCTCTTTGTAATCTCTTGCATTAGTGGAGAATTCAAAGTCCCTTTCTAACAATAATAGACTTTGTTGCCAGTCACGTTAAATAAACAGTAAAAATCTAAATGACATTTGGTTTACTTTAAACTTGGGGGATCATGGTTTGCCACAGATTCCTGTCTCGAAACATATGCATCAGGTCTCCAGCTTTTACATTTTCCTTCTCACTTACTGATATGTACTTTCAATATGGCACTTGAGACTTTCTAAACATGTTAATCTCTGCCTTTCTCTCCTTCTTTTTCCTTCAATACGACCTGTAAGGGTAAGATTTTCTAGCCCTGCCTTTCTCGTAATATGTCCAATAAACCTTATCTATCTTTCACGGATTGTTACATCAGACACCCTTCTGCTCCAGCTTTCCTTAAAAAATGCATAATTTGTTTGATGGTCTACCCAAGATGTTCTCATCATTCTCATGTAAAACCAAGGTTCAGCATCTTCCAATCTCTTTTGTATTAATGGTGAAATTGTCCAGAACTCAAAACCATATAACAGAGTACATGTTATGTAAACTTCCAGTACGCGCTTCTTTGCAGGCATTGAAATTTTTCGATGTTTCATGATCTTCCCTAATCTTTCAAAAGAATCTTTTGCAATCCTTCTCCTTCTCTTGATTTCCAGTTCACACTTTCCATTCTCTGTTATATAGCTACCTAAGTAATTGAGCTTGTCAACTTGCTGTATTGAGCCACTTCCAGTATACAACTCCCATTGAGACTTTGGTTCTTACTTATCACCATGCACACAGTTTCCTTGTGATTAATCTCCAACCCTTTCCCCAACTGTTTAATCTAGTAACCTGCAACCAGTGTTGAGTCATCTGCAAATTGTACCTTGTTGAAATTATGACCTCCTACCGAAAAAGCTTCCTTGCCTCGAAAAATTCTTTTTATGATACAGGTTGAAGAAATCAGGTCAAAACATACATCCCTGTCTGATTACTCCCTTAATGGTGATGTAATCACTCATCTTATTATCCACTCTCATACAAGCAGTTTGATTGCAGTTTAGATTTCCTATAAAACGTAAATATTTCCCACCCAAGTCTAATCTCTCAAGATAAATTGAAAAGCATTTCATGCTGCACCCTATCAAAAACCTTTGTGTAGTCAGTATAAAAACCACACAGATTCGTTTGTATTTCTTTTGTTCTTTCCGATATCATCCGTACCATAAAGATAGCATGTCTGGTACCAGTATCCTCCATGAATCCATACTGTTTATTACCTATCTCTTGTCTAATACTTCCACAGCCTCTCTGCATAATGATCTTGAAAATCAGTTTGACTACATGACTCATAAGGCTAATATTTCAATGTAACTCACATTCGACTGCACCAGGTTTCTTGAGCAGAGCAATTAAAATTGTAATTCTGAGATCTTCTGGTGTCTCACCACTATCATACACTTTGGTTATCAGCTCTGTCAGCCTCTCATTCCAGTCTTCTAATGATGTTAACATTTTTGTAATAATCTCATCAGGTCCTGCAGCATCTGATCGTAGAATGGTAGGCACATCCATAATGCTTTGTATTGAGCGTTTCTCTTCTCTGTCACCTTAGAGTAGTCCACTGATATTTTCACTCTATCTTTCTAGCACTTTTTCCTATTACCTTATAAAACTCCATTCTTTAGATTTTTTACAGGCAGATCATGTACAAGATTTGTGATCACTGATGTCTTTCATCGTCTTATACATCTCTGCTGGATCTCTATGTCTACACTGCTCAATGTTATCACAGTTTGCATTTAATCACTTTTCCTTTGCCAAATTACATTTGACATTCTTGATTATTTACTTTATATTCTAAACTAATCCAAAGAGGAGTAAGACAAGGCTGTGTTTTCTCACCAGATCTCTTTAATCTGTACAGTGAGAAAATTATTAGACCAATAACCAAAGAAGATAGTTTTAGAATCGGTGGCCACAACATGAACAACATTCGTTATGCTGACGACACAACATTAATAGTAGAATCTCCAGCAAAATTACAAAGGTTACTGGAAGTAGTAGTTGAGGAAAGTAGAAAGAAAGTGCTAAGTATCAACCGGAAGAAGAGAACAGAATGTTGGACTGTCTAATATTAATCAAGGGAGGGATAATTCAGCAAGTTTCTAAATTTAATTATCTCGGCAGCTTAATTACATCAGATGGAAAAAGTTTGATAGAAATCAATAAAAGAATTGCAACAGCAAAGGATGTGTTCCAGCCAATGTTCACAATTCTAAAAAGTCGACCTCTATCTCTAGACACAAGGATAAGAGTACTTAACTGCTACATAATTCCGGTACTCACATATGGTAGCGAAACATGGACCATGACACCTGGATTAGAAAAGAAGCTGGAGGCGACTGAACAATGGTTTTTAAGACGAATGCTCAGAATACCCTGGACCGATGATGTCACCAACGAAGAAGTTCTCAGAAGGTCAGGATGTCAAAGAAAAATTCTGTTAACCATACGCAAACGACAGCTCCAATTCGCAGGACACGCGATAAGGTAAGGAGGATTGGAAGAGCTTGCACTGACAGGAAAGATAGATGGAAAGAAAGGTAAAGGAAGGCCAAGAACAACCTATTTGGCAAGGATAGCATCATGGACAAGAAGAAGTAAGATACAACTACTAAGATATGCGAAGGATCGAGATCTGTGGCGGAGCATGATCGCCGACTTTCTAGGAGGACATGGCACTTGAGGAGGAGGATGATTCTAAACTTCATCTATTAGGAGTCTAGTGCCTGTCATTCATCAAATCCAGTATCTCTTGTTCTACAGTATTCTTTCATACTGTGATTATTTTGTGTGTTTTTTTATAATACTTTCTTTGCTACTGTTACCATTGACTATTTCACATTTTTCCAGGTTGACCACTCAACTTCATCATTTAGAGCCTCAAACCGGGTTTTTTTGACTGTTACCTTAAATTTATCCCTTTTGTTGCTGTCTGCCATTAATGGTTCATAGCATAGTTTTGGTGCAGATGTTGGCCTCTTTAACTTCTTTAGCTTTACCTTCATCTTACCTATAACTGGTATCTTTGTCACCCTCACAGTCAGCGCGAGCATATATTTTGCTGTGCAAAACTGTATTCCGAAATATTTTATTGGTTTTGATACAGTCAATCTGCTTATTTATATGATTTCCTGGAATTCACCATGTCCACAATCTGCCTGTATCCCCTTCAAACCATGTATTTGTCATAAGCTGCCCATTTGATGCATACCATTGAACAAATATTTCTCCTCTTTCATTCTGTTTTCCAAGTCCATGTTTCCCTAGCAAACCACTACCCTGTTTACATCCCACTTTTACATTCAAGACCCCTATTCTGAGGATGACCTTTTTTGAACTGAATTGGGATTGAGTCTGTTCAACTGTTTCATAAAACGTATCAATCTAATCTTCTTCGCTCTCTGATGTTGGTGCATAGAAAACAATGATAGAAATATTCAGTGGCTTTTCTTGCAACTTCACCAGTAACCTAGAGCACGTATTGCATATCTTCCTTATCTAGTAGTACGTCCAACACCTCTCTTATTCTTTTCACCTCCTTAATATATCATACAATGCTCTTCACTTACATAGTCGCCCATGCACTTCAATCTGGGTTCACATACTCCGAGGATGTCTATACTAAGTCTAGCCATCTTGTGCTTGACATTTTCTAACGTCCAGCTCTGATACATTATTTTCACATTCAATGTGCAAATTCTGATAGTATCCTTGTTTTAAATGTCCTTAGGCGCTGGATAAATGTCTGCTGCTTCCTGAGGCCCAAAGGCCTCCCTATCAGGCGAGGGATCACTCCTTGAGGAAGTAACCACCTTCACACCATTAAATTCCAATTTCAATCTGCGCATTACCATGAACATTCTTTTTATTTACAAGCCGTGGTTTGTCATTCTCTTCTGCGGGGTGAGTTTACTGTGACCATTGTCTTCTAAGGTCGTAGCTTATCGTACTTTCTCACAAATTTCTTGCTGGGTCTGCCGTGGGCCATCACTTCTAACATTAATTAAGGTACCCAGCCAAGTGTTAACAACCAGGTCCGCAAGATCTGGGGCGATACACAAAAGTTAAGCGTCGGCCACACCATTGGGTCAGTCCTTAGAGCCTGTTATCTGATTACTAAAACGTAATATCGCAGAAAATGTTTCAATTTTAATGGTGAAAATACTTTTCGCAAGATTCAATCGGAACCTCGCAATTTGAGCAAGTTAAACGCAATATTTTTTCACCTCAGTTTTACAAGAAGCACTTCTCTGGCCCTTTCATTGCCTTTTGATGTTTTATATATGTTTCTAGTTATGATATATTTAAGCCCTTTACTTTTACTGGAAATAAGTTTATATTTGCTTTAGTTAGTTGAAATGGTAATCCATTTTATGCCCGTTTGAAAAATCAATATTTTGGTCAATACTTGGAGTATTAATCTATTATCAGTTTGTTACCAATGCAGTGAAACAGGATATAAAGAAATTATTAAAGATTGTTCCTGTTGTTGCTGATGCTGGTCTTTACATTTCTTTTATGAAATAGTGCATTGTTTATTATTATATGAGTTACACTGCAGCGTAAACATTCAACTTTTGGGAGTGAAATTATAATTGAGAGAAAATTACTGAAAAAAGTATTTTATAGGCTTTACAATACGCAAAAGTGAAATGCAAGGATATATCGGATATCTGACGTCACTTCTTTCATATCATAAGACGCCATACAATCAGTTTTCTCTTTGCCTTGTAAGTACGCTTCTACTACAATTTCTTATATTTCTTGAGAATTATTGACCGTCCGGTTGATTTGCTGTGCGTCTATAGAAATTGTTGCGAAGGGTTTGTTATTAATTTTCTTTCGCCTTTGTTGTTGAGTCTAACTTTCGGCATGAAGTGAACTGATGTGCCTGTGGTAAAGCTTCATATTAAAGCTTCGACCTTTCGAAGAAATGAATCAGACAGGCGGACGTAAACCGCTTAGTTTTCCTGCAAATCGAGAACTAAATGTAACATTGTATTTTCAAGGTAAGTGGACAGTGTATTTTAAAGAACTTCTTTTTATCCCCTGGTGTATTAATAAGGCTTTTATGACATGGGAAATGCAACGAAAAAGAGGAAGTTGGCTGGTTGCATTTGGTATGGAAATGTAGTTTTTCTTTTTCAAACTACCTTTACTTATCCGTTCTTTCTGATCAGGTAAGGTTTCAATGCCCTTTAAGGTGTAGTAGGCAAAGGTAGATGCAACGTGCACCAATGAATTGACAGGTATTAGATAGACATACATTGGTATTTGCCAGCAAGTGAGAATTGATCTCCCATGGGGAGATAATGTTCCTTTGCATTAGAATATCTTGAATAAAATAGACGAGATAAAGATACCAATCTGGACTAAAGAGTGTAGTTATTTAGCTATAAAAACTCTCTCTCTCTCTTTCTCTCTCTCTCTCACTCTCTCCCCTATCCCTCTTTCCTCTCTCTTCTTCTCGCTCTTCGGTCTCTCTACTTTTATCTATATTTAATCGATGATCTAAATTCTTTTGATTTCAGGTAATTATCATAATAGCGAAGTAAACTATTCATGGATTTGGCACTATGCAGTCCAACTCCTGGTACCAATAGCTGCTGTTTCTCTAGTTCTGTTCATTTACAGAAAAATATCTGTAAAGATGGGGTAAGAAGACTGAAATCTTATTTTACCTTCTCTTCTCCAAAAAAGTAATAAAAATCCTCTTGGGAGTTGATAAATTCTTTCTTTGTTTGAACGTAATTAAAGACTCTGATTACTGTTATCTTGACAATGACAAGAATTAATAAAAATAGTTTAATGTTTTGGCAACAAAAATCAAATCCAGAAATATTACATAATCTAACAGATTGTGATATTTAATACAAAGAAAGTATAATTCTATCTACACAACAAAATATAGGTTATATTTAAAAGATAGCTTTATATTTTGAGAGAAAATAATTATACTAGACAACAGCAAGAAACGTTTTTCTCATGTATATCTCTATCTTGTGAAATATTCATATAATGTTGATAAAACTAATTTCGTAATATAATTGTTCAAAACATACACATAGCACATGATATTACATTCCACTTAAACTTAAGTGTTCACTTTTCTTTACTAATAAACTAATTTTTTTTCACATTTTTCTTTCCTTATTCTTGAATTTGTTTGCTATTGCTTTTACTTTTAGACGCAATTGTTTCTGTAAGATCAGTAATGCAAAATTTCTTACCGGGAATCAATTTTTTAACAGAATCATTGCTTTAGCGAAATTTCGAAAGTCTTCTTCAAAAGCGCAATCGAATTGAGCCATCTGTTATATGATGTAAGGCTTCTCTAATCCCTATTAAATTTGTTAACTGAAACGTCTTGTGAATTCAATTAAATATTACCATTTAATTTCTTATTCATTTTCATACTGAAGGTAAAAAATGAACAGCTGAAGCAGTGGGCGCCCAAAAAAAGAAAATTACGAGGATGAAACACTTTTGTTGGTTTGGTAGATTACGAATTGGTGGATAAAACTGCCAAGAAAACCACTGTTTAGGAATTGTTGTAGAGTTCAAGATTATTTTAACTTTTAGATTATGTTAGCTTTCAAGAAATACCATAACTGTATTACCTTTCATTTTCCTTTTGTATTTCATTACATTGCATAACTTATCAAAGTTCTAAATATGCTACCCTTTCTTATCTCCAATTATAGAAATCGACGATTATGTCAACATTTCAGTACCACACCATTTGCAAATTACAATGCATCTGTACCCGAAACTATTGCGAGTGAGACTTGTACGATACAGGTTTTGTTCGATCAAAATCAGGAGAAACCACATGCATTACAGACATGCAATGATGTGGCTCTTTATGAGCAGTCCAACAGTGAACAAAACTCTTCTTATGAAGCAGTGTTATCAATTATGGATTGTCTCAACAGCATTACTAATGCTTTTGATGACGAAAATGATGACTTAGAAGTGGAGACTATCATGTCAAAACAAGGACATTGTTTATCTTCTGGCAACTCTGATTATTCAGAATGTGGTATGTCAACAATATCGACTAAAGGGCAATCAGTCCTATCTAACACTGACAGTATAATTTCACAGCATCAATCTGTGTTTAATATCGAATCTTCAGCATCAAATGTATGTGCCAATGACGGAGAAAATGCAGTTTTAATAAATGATCAGTTTATGAAAGAAGCAAATGATAGCCATGTGGTTGACCTGTCAATGTTGGAGGAACAAGAAACATTTGTTCAGTTCCAACCCATTAACGATCCTTACTACATGTACACCAAATCAGCATTCCAACGAGTAGAACAAGACAATTATCTCTTTCGATTCAACTGTTTTGGTTCCCTAATGCATCATCAAATGTCACGGAATGCAAAGAGAGT
>RDPX01000067.1:1116485-1142835 GCA_003991215.1 Morbakka virulenta
TTATATCTCTCTCTCTCTCTCTCTCTCTCTCTCTCTCTCTCTCTCTCTCTCTCTCTCTCTCTCTCCCTCTCTCTCTTCCTTTCTCTCTCTCTCTTTCTCTCTCTCTCTCTCTCTCTCTCTCTCTCTCTCCCTTCTCTCTCTTTCCTCTCCCTTTCTCTCGCTCTTCGGTCTTTATTTAATCTATTATCTAAATTCTTTTGATTTCAGGTAATTATCATAACAGTGAAATAAACTATTCATGGATTTGGCACTATTCAGTCTACCTCCTGGTACCAATAGTTGCTATTTCTCTAGTCCTGTTTATTTACAGAAAAACAGCTGTAGCGTTGAGGTAAGAAGACTGAAGTCTTATTTTACTATCCCTTCCCCAAAATGGTCATAAAAAATCCACTTGGGAGTTGATGAATGCTTTCGTTATTTGAACATTTGAATGTAATAAAATACTCTGATCACTTTCATTTTACCAATGACGGGAATTAATCAAAGTAGTTTAATGTTTTGGCAACAAAAATCAAATCCTGAAATATTACATTTGAAAAATAGCTTTATATTTTGAGTGAAAATGATGACACTAGATAACAACAAGAAACGTTTTTGTCATGTATATCTCTCATTATATTAAAAACAATTTTTTAATATAATTTTTCAAAATATACACACAGCACATGATATTACATTTCATTTAAACTTACGTGTTCACTTCTCTTGACTAATTAACTAGTTTTTCTTCACATTTTTCTTCCCTTATTCTTGAATTTGTTTGCTATTACTTTTACTTTTAGACGCAATTGTTTCTGTAGGATCAGTAGTGCAAAGATTCTTAACAGGAATCCATTTTTCAACACAACCATTGCTTTATCGAAACTTCGGAAGTCTTCTTCAAAGCGCAATCGAATTTATCGATCTGTTGTTTGATACAAGGCTTCTCTAATCCCCATTAAATTGGTTAACTTAAAAGTCTTTTGGACTAAATTAAGTATTACTATCTAATTATCATACCGAAAGTACAAAATGAATAGCTGAAGCAGTAGGCCTCATAAAAATGAAAAGTGAGAAGTTGACAAACACTTTTGTTGCTTTGGTAGATTACGAATTGGTGCCAAGAAAACCACTGTTTAGGAATTGTGGTAAAGTTTAGGACTAAAGATCCCCTTAATGACGAAGTTTCTTAAATTCACCCTAACATTTTTGATAGAAAATGAGAAGAGCTTTCAGGAAATACTTTAAGTATATTACCTTTCATTTACTTTTGGATTTTAAGGCATTGCATAAATTATCAAATATCTAAATATGCTACCCTTTCTTATCTCCAATTATAGAAATCGACGATTACGTCATCATTTCAGTACCACACCATTTGCAAATTCCAATGCATCTGTACCCGAAACTATTGCGAGTGAGACTTATACGGTACAGGTTTTGCTCGATCAAAATCAGGAGAATCCTCATGCATTACAGACATGCAATGATGTGGCTCTTTATGAGCAGTCCAACAGTGAACAAAATTCTTCTTATGAAGCACCGTTATCAATTATGGATTATCTCAACAGCATTACTAATGATTTTGATGACGAAAATGATGACTTAGAAGTGGAGACTATCATGTCAAAACAAGGACATTGTTTATCTTCTGCCAACTCTGACTATTCAGAATATACTATGTCAACAATATCAAAAGAAGAGCATTCAGTCCTCTCTAACTCTGACAGTAAAATTTCACAGCATCAATCTGTGATTAATATCGAATCTTTATCTTCAAATGTAAGTGCCAATGATGGAGAAAATGCAGTTTTAATAAAGGATCAGTTTATGAAAGAAGCAAATGATAGCCATGTGGTTGACCTGTCAATGTTGGAGGAACAAGAAACATTTGTTCAGTTCCAACCTATTAATGATCCTTACTACATGTTCACCAAATCAGCATTCCAACGAGTAGAACAAGACAATTATCTCTTTCGATTCAACTATTTTGGTTCCCTAATACATCCTCAAATGTCACGAAATGCAAGGAGAGTCTCTGTTGTTGCAGTAGAAGGTGACACCTTAGTGAAATCTGTTGTCAATATGACTACTGATGACAGTTATGATGAAATCTGGCATCCGGAAACATCAAGTATTTTCAAACCAATTGTAGAAAAGTTAGATTCAAATGAGATGTTATCCGAATCAACAGAATATGAATTCATCTACGGGTAGTAAACAAAAAATTAAAGGTCTAACTTGATGTAATCTGGACACTCCCTTTAATATGTTTCTATCCTAGATAGACCGTATTTGTAATAAAAGCAATAACGTATGACATTTACCACTTTTGTTTTAATGTCATGTTAAGTATTCTGTAATAAATCAACTGAGGGTTAAATAAACAACGTAGTAAACTCTGAATTGTCTTATTTATTTAGAAAAACTTTATCTTGCAGTCTTGCTTTGTGATGCAAATATGAGGTTTTATATTTAATTTTGTTTGTATCAAAACAAGTTTGACTATAAGTACTTATCACTGCTCTTAATACGCTACAACCTTACTCTACAATATCACTCTACAATCGCCAATCTTACTATCACTCTGGAATTTCGAATTTTATTTTCTGCCATATATTGAGATTTTACTTTCCTGATCTTTTAGTGTAACAGAAATTAGATTCAGTTCTTGACCTAGTTGTGTTCAATTTTGTGACTTTTGTAGCTGTACACTAGCCTTTATCAGTTCTTAGATGTAAAAATTCGATTTTCATTGACATCAAGAATTAAATAATTGCTGCCATTTAATCCACGTGTTATTCATGGTAATCTTAATATCATTTTGTAATATCATTGTCTGCCAAGTCTTCACACATAGCCTTTGTGAAGAGTTCTTCTCCACCAGCTAAAAGTATCCCTGCAGCAATGCCATCACTCCCCACATCCTTACTTTTTCTCAGACTATCAAGAGACGTTTCTGGTTCTGGTGTCAGTGAATACAAATTTGAATCATCATGAAAATTCTTTACCATTGTACACGTAGCCTTACCAGATGCACCAGAATCTGGACAGAATTCCCAACAACACTCTTTCCATCTTTTCAATATGTCTTGAGTTTTATTTTGAGCTTCATCTGTTTTGCCCTTCACTGTACTCATCCTTGGATAAAACGACTTGAAAAAGAATTTTAACAGACCATACACTTCGCGGGTATCATGATTTGCTCTACAACACATAAATTCCTATACACTAGACTTCCATATGTTTGCTTTTGTCGTTTCTACAGTAGTAGAGTTATACTCTTTAACGGTGAAGTTAATTCCTCTTATTTTCAGCTTGACCCAATTTGCAATCAAATCTCCGTTTTGCAAGATGTTTCTGGGCTGTAACAGAGGTTGTTTCATTAATCTCATCCAATAGCTCATTTGGAATAGCTTCATCTGGAATACTTATCAAATGAGAAATTCAATCGGCACAAAATTCACAGTAAATTTTGTCAAGATTCTAGTGAACTAGAATGGGTTGTCTCTATGTTCATTGTTTTCACACGCACATTTATACATAGCAGTTAATGGCCTAACCTACTGGTGGCACTAGAAAAGGTCCTTGTATTTAAGATAAATGATTGTCGTTTTTTCTGTATAAGAATATTTTCTGTTTGGTTTCTTGTTCTTCTATCTGATGGTATCCAGGTGTAAAATCTTAGTTTGTGATGGTAATTAAAATACTTATCACCATTCGGTTTTTCTTACAGCAAAATCTGGANCTAGACTTCCATATGTTTGCTTTTGTCGTTTCTACAGTAGTAGAGTTATACTCTTTAACGGTGAAGTTAATTCCTCTAATTTTCAGCTTGACCAAATTTGCAATCAAATCTCCTTTTTGCAAGATGTTTTTGGGCTGTAACAGAGGTTGTTTTATTAATCTCATCCAATAGCTCATTTGGAATAGCTTCATCTGGAATACTTATCAAATGAGAAATTCAATCGGCACAAAATTCACAGGAAATTTTGTCAAGATTCTAGTGAACTAGAATGGGTTGTCTCTATGTGGTTTTTCTTACAGCAAAATCTGGAAGACATCTTCCTACATCCCTTTTTTTCCACCAACTCCAAATTGGCCTAAAGCATTTTGGTCCATGGGCACTCTTTTACCAGTATTGGCATTGAAATCTCCTTCAATGACAACAGTGTCTTTACCAGGCATGGTTTTATAGCATTTTGCAACGAGTCATACAATTTTTCATTTTCTCTTTCTGCTAGGCTTTTTTAAGGATACATCTGGATAATTGAAAATACATATTAGGTGTACTTCACAGAGATTACCCAATATTTCTCATGATTGTATCGTAACATGGCATTTTTCACATTCTCAGATAGATAAAGGGAGACACCACCTTGATCTAACTTCTAGCTACCAAAGTATAAAAGTATTTGTCCCTCTGTTGGCTTGGAATGACCTTTCCCTGACCACGTATGTTCTACCACTCCACGAATTGTGATATTGTGCATTTCTGCTTCTAAAATCACTGTATCAAGTTTGCTTCCCTAAATACTTTTGACATTTTAATTTGCAATGCTTTTCTTTGTTGCAGCTGAACTCCAGATACTTTTTGTTTTGCAACATCCTCAAAATATTCTCTTCGATTGGGTTTAATATACTACTTTCATTCATACCATTATACTCTTTCTGAAATTCGCCTCATCCCCAGTAAAACTGTGAATGAAATCAAACTCAGAGATTCAACGTTTTCTTCTTATGTCCCCTTTTATATATTTTTTACTTTCATTGGAAAAATTAGGAAAGAGATAGAGATAGATATATTGCATTTCTTCCAGTTGCTCCAAGAGTTTTCTGCTTTGAAGAGTTACGAATATTTGCCCCATAACTTGAACTCAACCAAATGCAATCATCGATCCATGCTCTGTTGGAAGTGATTTACCAGTCCCATTCTTATGTAAATAAACTGGACTTCTTATTGTTTTAGAGTTGTTGTTGCTGTTGCTGTTTAAAATAGGCCATATTTCTTGTTTTTTTGACTTAAGCTTTTCATGATAATGTATGACATTATTGCTATTACAAATTGTGATTGAATTGAATCAACTGATACCTAACACAAAGGTTATGGGATCAGCCCTTCGTAGATAAAAGGAAAAGGTTCAGAGGAAGATTTGAAATATCACAGTGCAGTATTAAGCTAGAGCAAATTCAGATTGCGACAGAAATTCAAAATGTGGGAGGAAAAGTGGACTTTGGAGCCTCTAGGAGACTTAAACTGGAGTAATTGGTCATTTAAGCTAAAGAACATTCTTCGAGCGAAGGGGATTAAACGATGGGTCAGACTTAGCACCTGATGATGACGCCAGTGACGAAATATGACACAGACACAAACGGAATCGTAACAGAGCTATTGCCATGATAACGACAAACATAAAGGAGTTAAAAGGTTTAACCGATAAACTTCGAGCAGTTGAGATGTCTATAGAAGAGGACATACAAGCGTGCATTTTATTAATGATATTTTCTGATAGTTTTACACCATTGGTTACCGCTCTAGAAGCAAGCGAAGACATACCAAAATTTGATTTTGTCATTTCAATGCTGGAAGATTTTGAGAGAAAACACCAATGCGAGAAATCACCCACAACAAGAAGTGACTTAGCATTGTTTGGCATATAGAGGAGGTTATCAAGTAAAGGTAATCGATTTCTGACACAAAAGAAAGGATTTAAGTGTTTTAATTGTAGAAAAGAAGGGCATTTTAAGTGATATTGTAGAGAAGAGACAAATCACAGCAAATTGCTGCACAGTGCTAAAGTGGTAGAAGGTGAGCAAAGTAAAAAGCTAGGTGGGGCCTCTACAACCCTAACCGATAAGAAAACGCAGGTAAAAGGCGTTTGGATAATTTATTCAGGAGACACTAGTCATATGACCTGGGATAGAAATTTACTAGAAAACTAAAGGAGATTTACCTCATCAAAAGAGGTTAGACTTGGCGATTCACATGTTTTACAGGCATATGGGACTTCACAGTTAGAATTAATACAATGGTTGAAGACAAAGTGTAAAAATGTACCTTAAAGGAGACATTATTTGTTCCAAAATTGGCAGTCGATTGGTTTTTTGTGCATGCAGCAGACCCCAAGGGTAATAAGAAACAGGTTGAACATGCAAAAGTCAAGATCTATTCACCTTCAAGACTTTTACAGGCAGCAGGGAGTAGTGATGGAAGACTGTATAATCTTCATTGTGAAGAAGGCATGAACAGTAGTTGTTGCACAGTGAAAAAAGTTCCCACATTGGAGGGCTAGAATTGTAGCATCAAAGCCTTAGGCATGCAAGTTATGAGAGAATTGGTGATGCAGTAAAAAAACAATAAAGTGAGAGGAATTCATTTAAGTCAGAAGACTTGAAAAAGGCATAGCCATTTTGTCAAACATGTGTTGAAGGGAAGATGTTAAGAAAGTCATTTCCAAAAGCTGATGACAGTAAGGCCAACGATCTGCTAAATTTAATGTACAGCGACGTGTGTGGACCAATGAGTACAGAAACATTAGGAGGACACGCTATTTTGTTAGCTTTACAGATGACTATTCCAGGTGTTCAAGGGTGTTTTTCATCAAAGAGAAAAGTGAAGTTTTTAAGAAATTTAAGGAGTTTGAGGCAGAGGTTACCAATCAAAAAGGAAAGGGAATAAACATGCTCAGAAATGACAATAGTGGGGGAGTATCTAAGTAGAGAATTCACAGAGTATCTCAAGACGAAAGGTATAAAGCACCAGAGGACAGCCCCATTTTTACCTCAACAAAATGGTGTGATAGAGCGCCTTAATAGAACCATAGTTGTTACACACAAGAGTTTTGACTGGAAAAATAAATGAATAGGCAAGGAAACAAATATAACAACAAGAAGAGTAAAAGAATTAATGAATTGTATACAACACAGCAATCACCCCAAAAGAAAAAAACAAGATAGGTATGACGATACAGCAAAACCAACTCACTTTCTATCACCACAACATTTGTTACAATTTTTATACTCTACGGTACTCTACGTTGAGCAAGTACATTCCATAAATTTTACGTTGGAAAGAGTGGACACATCTTTCAGTGGTTACTTTAGCCGTTCAGAGTTTAGAATTGTACGGAAAGATTATGGACAGGAATGATATTTTTGCTGAGATCTTCCAGTTTCGAAAGATCTAGTTTCTTTTGATTAATGGTATCAAACCCTTTGTTCATGTCTAAGAGAAGAAGATGCATATTTTTGTTTCAGATGCTATGTCTTTCGACTAATTGCTTAATTGTAAATACATCCTTTTTGGTAGAACACCCTAATCTTTATGCTGGTTGTATAAATGGAATTTTCTTTGCTATTGGATCCTTTCTTCCTATCATCATTAAGTAGCGAGTATCTTACGTAATGTCTAATGCAGTATGATTAGTTGTAGTTTATCTAGTCGTCTTATTTCCGAATTAGAGGTTTTTGAAGTGCATTTAACAGGCTTCTATCAATTTATTTGTATGGTTTGTCGATTTTGCTGTTTAATTGAGAATAACACTAATACGTTGATGATTGCAAACCCTTGCATATCACAACTACTTCAGCATTTAGTTATTATAACCAAGGTTTTGTTTTGCAATAAGCTTCTTTGGTTACCTCGTTCCCAGTGATTGGTATCTGAATTTGTCTTGAATGAATTGAAGAATATTTTTCTGGATTTTTGATGAAAAGTGTCTGAAAATGTTTTGCAATTATCTAGATATTTTTTTCCTACGTAAACATGCCTTTGCTGTTTTCAATTAGATGTTTACATTTCAAGTTTGCAGCGCTGCAGCTTATTTATCCTGATCAACATTTTTCTGAATTCATCAGTTTGACGAGCGTGGACCAAGTTAAACGTGGTAATGATTTGAATGTAGTTTATTCTCTTATTGGCGACGATATCTTACAAGACGAAAAATTGACAAACGTAATACCCTCTAATGTAACTGAGGTTAATTTTTTCAAGACTGAATCCTATGGAATATCATTAAGAAATTGAAAAAATCGACCCCAGTCTTCCTGGTCAAATTTTAAGTCTTGCAAGGATAAAAAGGCTTGTCAACAATATTTGAAACAGTTATGATAACTTCAACAGTGACAACAGCATGATTAGAAGTTAAAAAAAGAGGTAAAGTTGAAACTGTACAATTCCTAGAAACAGAAGTTAAAAAAAGATCTAAAAGTCAAAGTTCTCTTGATTATGAATCAGGAAATCTTGTTGGAAAAATAGGAAGCTGTACAAAATAATGGGCAAGAGCGAAATTAAAAGTAAATGCTCCATGTCTCTCAGTCCTGTTAGAATAAGTCAACTTCACAGGATGAGCATTTTAGTCATCAAAAACGAAGGTGTCTGCAGTTTGATGGTTGTCGACAAACTTATTAATAGAGTCTGATACTGCCTAAATAAGTGAGCAAGAATCAAGAGAAATATACCAAAACGAGAACAATGGGTAACAAGTGGCCTGACGAAGAAAAAGTATAAAGTACGTAAAAGGCTTGTCTTTTAATTCATGATTTTTACTCTAACTGCTGAAAGATCCTCTCAAGCATAGATGAAAGACCGTAATAGTGAGTTGTAAATTTTAGTCGAAATAAAGGTAAATTACCTTTAGCATGAAGATCGCTATTTCTAACACCGTTATTGAAGCTTGTCTCACAAAGTGCCAGAATATGTGGCGAGTCAGAAGGAAGGAAAGCCTTTACAAAAGAAAAAATTGAAAGAAGATCTTTGACATCACTGAAAGCTCAGAAGAGAGTATATTTTAAAGATAACAGTTTTTCGGGTCTGTGTAGAGTTAGTACTACCTCATCTTGATTCAAAACTCTCTGATATGGACTCACGTTTGTGTCTGGAGATTTTTTTCATCCTCGGACCAGTGAAGAGCTGCCGGATACTGTGTTGTTGTTTTTTTTGTTAAACTTGTTATAGGAACAAAAAGGCTGTCTTAACCCTAGGTACGTACTATCAGTAGAGAGACTAACTGAGCCCTGTAGTGATGGAGATAGAATTAACCGGAGTTACAATAGACAGTGTCTACCATACTTTGCCCCAGTAAAGAGGAGTGGTGATGCGGTGACATTTTAAGTAGGATAAAACATAAAATTTTCATTTACAGGATATCAAGGCAATCTTTTAAAAAATTGTACCCACAAGGAATAATGATGATAATGCGTGGATTATTCTTTCATTTACATGATGACACAGTAAATTTTTTTTCAAATTGTACTTGCTACGAATGCTCATTGTATTGATAAGATGTTTACGCGAATTATTTTTTTTCTTAAAAAAGTCGCTGTGAATTTTCTGAAAATCTTATTTAGTACTAATACAAATTCTACTGCAAAAATTTTTATTGGACTCGTGTTTTATCTACAAGATATGACGATGAAAAATTTTTGAATTGTAAGTCCTAGTACTTCTAATTTGCATTGATAAAAAGTTTACTCGAGTTATTCTTTTTACTTACACTATACATCCCGTATCTTTCAAAAACATTGTACAGAATAGTAATACTACTTTTATTGAGAAAAGGTTTACGCGAATTATTTCTATATTTCTAGGATATCACCTTGAATTTTTTAAAAGTCATATTCATTTCCAGTGCTAATTCTATGGATAAAAAAATTGTCGAGGGTCACTTTCTTACATACAAGATACCACTGTAGATTTTTAAATGCTGTGTGTACAAGTATTACTAATTCTACTGAAAAAAGGTTGAAGTGTATTATTTTTTACTTACGGGATACGCGGTGAACTTTTCAAAAAAATTCGTATCACTAATGCTTATTCCATTGGTAAAAAAATAAGGGGATTGTTTTTTACTTACAGGATATCACGGTAAATTTTTTTAAAAATCTCTCCGACTAAAAATACTAATTCTGATATAAAAACGTTTGCGAAGATTGTTTTTTTCAATTTCAAGGTATAACTGTGAATTTTCTGAATCGATTTTGCTATCAATACTGTTTCTGTCGACAAAAGATTTACACGGTGAATTTTCAAAAACCTACATTTATTGCTAAATCTAATTTTGTGGATAGAAAAATTGCAGAAAATAATTTTTACTCAAAAAAAACAACGGTGAAGTTTTTTAAAATTATTTTTAATACTGAAAATAATTCTACTGTTAAAAATCTTGCGAAGATTAATTTTTAATTATAAGATATCACGGTTTATTTTTTAATATCGTACCTACCAGTAATTCTAATTGTATTGACAAAATGTTTACGCAGATTATTTTTTTAACCACAAAATACCACGGTGAATTTTTAAAAATTTTACCTTCTAGAATGACTAATTCTATTGATAAAATATTTAGGAGAATTATTTTTTTTACCTACAATGTATCATTGTGAACTTTTTAATATCGTGCTTACTAGTGATACTAATTCTTTTAAGAAAAATTTTACGCGGACATTTTTTTACCTACAAGCTATCACGGTAAATGTTTTAATAATCGTGCTTACTAGTAATAGGAATTCTATTTAAAAACATTTGTAGTGATCATTTCTTTTTACTGACAGGATTTCACCGTGAATTTCTTAAGGTCGTACTAATTTCTGATGCTAGTCAGATTGATGAAAAATTTAAGCGTGTTAAGCTGATACGTATTTTAAACGTTAGAAAATACTAAAACAGCGGCCAAATGATTTTCTGGTTTTGCCGATTCTTAAAAACTTGTTGATAAATGGTAATTCATGTATGCATTGCTCAAATTTGTAGTGACACTACTTTGGAAATGAAATCGACAGTGTAAAAGGACCAGTGTTAAAGGACACCCAAGCAAAAATATCACAGTTGAAATTTTTTCCAGCAAAGAATCTAATATATAAAAAATAAAAAATCTTGTTTTATCCATTTAGGTTTTGTTTTTTATTCGAGACATAGAATAGACAGAACATGAGTAAAGGTTTGTTCTAAATAACTAGTAAATTTGACACAATATCTATGGCTGATTAATAGCTGCTGGCACAGATCTCCTTGTAAAGTTCAAGATCTGCAAACAAACTGTAAAGAAGTTTTATTTGCTTGTACCGACTTTTAATGCAGCTTCATTTTTCACATAAGCAGCAAACTGTACTGAGCTTTTATTTATTAAACCTAAATTGTTTCCACACACAACTGAAATGCGTGAAAAGCTCTAAGCTTAACGTACAAAGAGAAAGATAACAGAAGAGAGGGAGAGGAAAGTGGAAGAAATGAAATGGGCAGTATATTTTTAAACAAATGAAATCGATGGTAATCCCTCATAGACAAAACTGTTTCTAATTTGTGACTCAATAAGAAAATTTGCTATCTGTCATTTACTATCTCGGTCGTTTCATAGTTATTATTACACGAAACTAAAGCAAGATAGCAGTCCAGGTAAATATATTTGATTTGCGTTAGTTTGGGTGACTGAAGGTTGATTTGAGCTCAGTTTGTTTTTAAGTAATCTAACATTCTATTCGCGTTACTTTTATCTATGTTAATTCATGTTCTTACAATTTCTAACAAATAATGCTGCAAAACGATAGAATTGTAGTAAATTATTACCGTCAGTCTTTTTCTTAGAAATTTTTAACAACTTTTCAATTTAAAACATTGCGTGGCCATCATTTTCATTACAATAATCACCATCCTCTGCCCGTTTCTCGTCATTCATTATCTTTTTTATGGGTATTACATTTTAAATCTCATGTGAATCATTTTTGCAGTTAACGTCCATAAGATAATCAAATACAGTCTTTTTTTCAGATAAAATTGTTAATTTCATTCATGATGTACACCTGGCTTTCATTTTCTCATTAAATTTTTATCCTCCTTGGACCAACCACCTTTTCTATTACTCTATGAACTGCTGCTTCAAATCCTCACCTCATTAGCCAATCATCTCACAATCAGCCCATCATGCCATACCAAAGGCATCTTGCAAGTTCTTGTGGAACATGACCAACTGACCCTGGTACAATTTTTCTTTTCAGCATTGTTTATCTGCAAAAGCAAAAAGATCACGAAACTTCTATTGCTCGCTTTTAAATGTAATCTTTTGTTCAACATATTGTTTCCAATTCACTGTGTTTGAGTAAACATACAATTCTCTGTGCAAGGTGAAACATTCATAGGATTGTGCCATCTTTTCCAACATTTTATATTGCAGAAATGTTCTTTATTTTTTTCTTGTTTGCTAGCTATAATAGCTGTTTACACAGACGTCCACCAGCAATAAGAACCTTGCTTAAAGTTGAACTTGGGAAGAGAAAATCAGGGTGGTACACTGTTTTAGGGGCAAGTCAAACTGACTTGTCCCTATGACTCACGATATGATAAAAATCCTAAATGAATGAAACTGGAACTATTACAGCGAGTAATGAGACTTTACTTTCATACATTACTAAAACGAAAGACGAATACACTTTTTCCGTTGCTCAAATACCTCTCTTGATATTGAACACCTTTTGAGCACAACTAAACAAATCTTTGTTGAAAAGCTTTCAAGTCATAATATAAAGACGATGAAGGAACCAGTAAAGAAGCCTCATTTTGAACAACGAAAGACCTTAGTGGTTATTCAGAAATCTTGAGAAACTTTCTTTCAACAAGGAATATTCTCTGTCCATAATGAAGGAGTTAGGAGAAGGTCTATCTCATTTTTTTCACTACTGTCAAAGTTGATTCAAGGCTCTCAACATTAAAATCTGTTCACACTAATTTGATAAAGAACACAATTCAAGGTTTTGAAACAGATAGAGGTCAAGACATTTACAAAGCTTGATAGAAAGCAGTAGGGATTGTTACTTCAAGTTATTTGAACAATGAATGTTTAGAATGCACTTACTACATGCATATTTCAGATTTCTAATTAACGCTACCTTCACTCTCTCAGTCCTTCACCACTGTAAGTATTCCTATATGATTTACAGAAGCTATGCCATTTTTAGTAGCTTTAATTAATGTATTTGAAAATTTGTAGTGTTCAAGTATTGTGATTTTGTAGAAAGTTGTATTAATTTGGTGTTAATTAAATGTTACTTACTTTCGCACTTGCGTTAATTAACTTTCACACTTGTAGTAATCAGGCATGGCCATTCTCATATTATTTCTATTATTTCAGATTGACTACCGTCGAGTAAAAATAATCGTCGCGTTGACTTTGTGTAATAAGATAGTTTATTGTATGCGATACAAATCCCGCATTGAATTAGCTATGAAAAATACTGTATAATTTTAAATATGTCTTGTTTTGTGATTTTTTGACTGATCGATAGATTTACCTTTATTCTAGGTACCGACTTTTACTCCTTAATTTTTTTCAAATTATATGCAATACCCCCTAGTAACGTATCTCGATTTGTAGATGTACCTTTAGTCTAGATAATGACATCAATCCTTAGTTTTATTTAAATTACATGCACCCCCCGCCTCACCTTTCCCTGGTAGCATGTCTTGTCCTTTTTAATTATTCTGGTTCAAATCTTATTGTTAAATACGCTTTCACTTGGATTCAGTTGAAAGGTTTTAGTCATTCCAAGTAATTTTAATTCTGTGTTCTTTTTTTTTTTCTTAAACAGCTTACTTTTAGCTTGTCATCACTTCAGATCTTCACATAAATACTTTATGTGTAAATCAAATTAGCTGAATAGCAGGCTTTTTGACCTCAAACTGTTTCTTCATAATCCTCAAAAGACAAACAGGTGTTTTAAGAGTTTAATTCTCTGTAGGCTTTGAAATTCTCTACGTAATGCTCTCGAACGAATCAATATTAAAAGTTACCTTGTTTTGAAATGGAAAAATACTTTTTCTACTGCACCATGTTTTAGACTTTTGAGTATATTTAGTTTACGGTCTCTATGTTATTTTATTCAGTTCTTGAAAGGTTTTGTGTTTGGTCACAGAATCAAATCGAAAATACGTCTTTTAACTTTTCCTTTAATGATTGTGTTCTTAATAAAATAATAATATACAATTATTTTACAATTGTTACTTATGTTTTTGTTTACGACAAGCTTTTCCTTCACAATTAGATCCCAAGATAGAAAACTTACACAAGATCACTTATCTAACTTCAAACTTGGTTGGTATAACTTGTTATCTGTAATTATAGAAAAGTAATAGATTTGTTTGCTGCGAACAGGATTCAAAAGAGTGCCCACAGCTATGTTGGCGATATCCTCTACAATTGTAGCTTTCAGCGCTCGCTCTTATCCAAGTCAATTTTTGCAACCATACCTTTTACTCGAGTGCGCAAATCTTTCCCAAGGGCTCCTTTATTGGATATTTCATCCAAA
Organism: Morbakka virulenta; assembly: GCA_003991215.1. Classification (NCBI taxonomy): domain Eukaryota; kingdom Metazoa; phylum Cnidaria; class Cubozoa; order Carybdeida; family Carukiidae; genus Morbakka; species Morbakka virulenta. The sequence continues at coordinate 1,130,760 of RDPX01000067.1, forward strand.
CCTCTCTTATACTTATACAAAATTATCTATAATATTATATATAAAACATAAACCCTAACCCCTACAGTCTTACGTTTGTTGCTGATCTTGTGATTAGTTCCCAACCCTTTTGTATTACAGGACTGTAATTAACAATTCTATCTCTTTCTCATTAGTATGTCAATATGCGTTGACGAAACATCGAGACAGAACTTAAAAAGTATTTTATCATGCTTATTAAAGCCATTTACTTGTTATTTTAAAGCGAAGATCGTTATGAAATGAGCAGTTGACGAGGTGTTGACTAGGACTTTTAAATTGAGCTATTGGTACATTTTCTTATCAGTATGGACAGAAAAGGACTTCTACATCAAAAGTGGATGTAACCAAGAAAAGCAAGCAACATGCAACTACAGATTTGATACAAAGAGGTTTGTTGGTTGTACAGGAGACTGGAACAAAAAATCAAACGAGAAGTGAGATGATTTGAGGCTTTTATCAGAAAGATCCATGGAAAAAAAATTATCACGGATGAGTACACAAGTTGATTTTTTGATGTAAACACATGCAAAAACACATGTGAAGTCTGTGTGTGTGTTAATGCTGTGTTAACTTATGGTTAGTTAGCTCTTTAACACTTAAATCTAAATATCACAAATTGTCAAGAAAACATAATTTTCTTGCCTTACCATAAAAGTTCAGTTTGTCAGGTAATTGTCATCGTTAATTAATCGTCAATTTAGTTAATCGTTTTACATCTGGTTGCCTCTGCATCTTATGGTAAAGAACTGTAATTTCTTTGAAAGAACTAAAAGTTATGGGACTTTATCTTGCTTATTGGCACTCTGGGAAAGTGGTTTTCGTTTCATTCAAATTTCTGCGATGCTTTGAACTAACCCAGATTTTAAGGCAACTTGTTGTTTTCATAATTTTTACATATAGTGTATTACTAATTGTACAAAGAGTTTGAAATTAATTTATGCAGAAGTCCATGTGTTGAGTGGAGGATGTGAGACGATTAGCTGTCAGTGGATGTCAAAGCCTGAGGTGCACTGACAAAGTCAGTTCATGTCAAGTTGTTAGGTCTATTCTGCGGCTAAAAAATTAAATCAGATTTATTCTATAGAAGAAATAAATTTTAAGATCAAGAAAGCCAGGTGTCCAAGTGCAGGTATTGCAACGCTCTATAATTTCATTAGACACTGAACAAAGTTGGAGAAATTACTCACTGATATCACTGTAAAATTTTTTCATAATCGGTTAATAAAAAACCTGTCCTGTCAAAAAAATCTAATCATATATTCCTGGTTGTGTGAAACGAGGTTCATAAAATTAAGGAAGTACTTTAAAGGTTATAGATAACAGTAGCAAATTTAACAAGGTACCAGATGAAAGCAAGAAGAAGGAGTTAACGATCAACTGCAAAAAGAAGGACTGTTTTGTGATATGGAAAGGACTAGATTTGAGTTACACTGCAGAGGTGTTATCCTAACACAAGTGGAAAAGTTTACTTACTTGGGAAGTTTCATAAAGAAAAATGAAAAATATGACACAGAAATTATGTGGTATACTGGAATCTCAAAAAATGCACTTGAACAATTAGTAAAGATTCTGAATGATCACACCCTGTCAGTGAAGGAAAAGAAAAAATTGTTTGGCTGTTAAGTGAAAATCATCTTTCCATATGCCAGTGAATGGTGGAGGAGACCACCAGAAATGGAGAAAAGGTTGGAAACAGTTGGATAGNCTGCAAAAAGAAGGAGTTAACGATCTACTGCAAAAAGAAGGACTGTTTTGTGATATGGAAAGGACTAGATTTGAGTTACACTGCAGAGGTGTTATCCTAACACAAGTGGAAAAGTTTACTTACTTGGGAAGTTTCATAAAGAAAAATGAAAAATATGACACAGAAATTATGTGGTATACTGGAATCTCAAAAAATGCACTTGAACAATTAGTAAAGATTCTGAATGATCACACCCTGTCAGTGAAGGAAAAGAAAAAATTGTTTGGCTGTTAAGTGAAAATCATCTTTCCATATGCCAGTGAATGGTGGAGGAGACCACCAGAAATGGAGAAAAGGTTGGAAACAGTTGGATAGTAGTTATACAAGTAAACGTTGAGAATATCCTTGAAAGAGCATGTAACAATGAAGATGTTTTAATAACAGCAGGAACAGAAAGAAACCTGTTGAAAATTGTCAAGAGAGAGAGAGAGAGAGAGAGAGAGAGAGAAAGAAAGAGAGAATGTGACAGATTTTACTGGAACTATAATAGAAAAGCTGTTTATGCATTTTATTTTGTAGAATTGGAAATGACCTTGTCTAATTCTGTTTTCATTGTATCCCTATGTAGTTGCTGCTTTTCGTTGTAATAAATCTTTTCACCAATGCTGCTTTTTTCCCTCTGAAATCTAGATGGTAGAACTCTTTGGTTTTTGAGTTTGAGTGCATTCCTCTATCAGATGAGTTGAATATTTTTCATATCTCTTTTTTCTTTTCTTTTCGTAGATCCATACACGCCTTGGATGGTTCTTTGTTATTCAAAAAATGCTAATTTTTATGTAACATTACCTTCGAATTTGTTTTGAATACTTATTTCTTGCTTTATTGCATATCGGTTCCTTAGACCACTAGGGATCCAGTGGCTAAATCAATAGCTTAATGTGCTTACAGACCATTTCCCAGCTTGCATTACACAGCCATCAAACTTAGGTTAATATTCACCATACTGCAATAGTGAAATGGCAGCTCAAACTGCCACAAAAGTACTAGTAATCACACTTTAAAGCATCAAAATAAATTTAAAATTCAAGAACCATGCCACTATGTCACAAATATATTGATTGAGGCTCATTAATATAATGAAATATTTATTTTCCTTTATTTCTCATTTAATTCTTGATGCATTAATTTTGCAAGCCAGTCTTCCGCAAACCAGCAGATTTCGTAAATTAAAATTTTGAGGCTTACCATTTTTTGAATTTGATTATATTGGCAGTTTTCTCAGGAATCTTAGTGATGACATTCACCCAATTTAGCTCTGTGTGTATATGTGTGTATTTTTTGTCTGTGTCTTATTCTGTATATCAGTCAACCATTCATTCCTGCATCCAGTTAGTCAGTTGCTCAGTCAGTCAGTTAGTATATTTAAACCCTGATATCTCAAAATTCGCTGCGTATATCCTATTATGTTTGGAACATTAACAGACAGGTTTGACGAAAATGACAGAAAAGAGCATGGATTGCTATACCCATGCCGAAGCCAATGCCCATTTACCTTTTCTTGGGTAGAAAATTGCTTAGTAAAACTATGCTAACAGAAAAGTGAATAGATTTAATCTAGAAGATAGCAAGATAGTTCACAAGCAACAGTTTTTTTCCAAAAAAACCCAATGAGAAATGATAATTTAAAAGGTAGCTGGGCAGCTCACAAGCAAAAGATTTGTACTCAAGAAACTACTGAGCAAAGCAGATCTTGAGGGGAGCAAGACAGTTTACAAGCATGAAGTTCTATCCCAAGAAAATGACAAGAAAAGATAATCTAGAAGGAAGTTAGACAGCTCGCAAATAAGAGATTCTTATAAGAGTCCGGATATGAAAGGAGGAGGGTTGGGCGAGAGGTTAATCACCTCTTCTTGTAAAAAATCCTGTTTACGGAAATCTGGGTGGCAAACAAAACTATCTATGATCGCAGAGACATGTTATGTGAAATCCCTGAGCATGATAAACTAAGATGGGATGATGCACATACGACAGCTAGGGATAAAAGTCTAACGGGAGTCTCAAACTCGAAAAGAGCATGTATGGGATCATTACTCACACCAAAGGAGTTGCTAGAATCTAAGGACCATGTATGCCACTGAGAAGACTGCAAAAGTTGCCAGAGAAATAAGTAAATACAACCTTGAATGGCTTGGTATAAGTGATATGAAATTGACAGGATTCGGAGAAGTAAGAGTTAGCACAGGAAAAACAGTTCTCTGCTCTGAATTGGAGGAACAGCATCATAAAGGAGTAGGAATAATGTTAGCCCCCAAGACCAGCAAATCTTTGATCCGATGGAATCCTGAAAATGAAAGAATAATAACGGCAAGATTCAATTCTAGATATATAAAGGCTATCGTCATTCAGATATAAAGTTCTGAAAGCGATGACGAGGAGGATAAAAAAGATACATTCTATGAACAACTACACAGGGAAATAGAACTAACACCAAAGCCTGATATGCTCATCCTCATGGGAGATGCAAACGTTAAGGTGGGCTGCATCAACATATATCACAAAAGAGCATTGGGAAAGGAAGGGTTAGGTGAAATAAATGAGAATGGTAAGAGACCTATTGAGCTCTGTGAAAGATATGACCTTGTAATTGGAGAGACTCTCTTTAAGCATAAAGTTATAATAAGTGTGTTCTTGGATCTCCCGAAAGCAAAAACATAAGAACCAGATTGATTGATTCATGATCAATGGAAGATATAGGAGATCTCTTGCTAGTGCTAGAAGTTATCATAATTTAGTATTTGGTAGGGTGAAAATAAAATTATCACTGCACAGAGCCAGAAGCATCAGGAAACGGATAGTATACAACACCGCACTTTTAAAACACAAAAAATCTAAAAGCAGTTTACATTAGAATTGGACAAGAGGTTTAAAGCGCTGGAAGGGAATGCATATGGTGAGATGGATGAGCATAGCATACAGACAGAATGGGAGAACTTCACATTGTTTTATACGGGGGTAGTTGAAAGTGTCTTGGAAAGGAAAAAACAGCATAAGGATTAGATAAATAGTGAAACATGGAAAGCTGTACATGGAAGGAAAATGTTGAAGAATGAAGTAAACTCTGGATACTCTGAAACAATACGTGCTATTAAACAACAGAAATACAGTGAAAAGGATAGAAATGTGAATAACAATATCACAGCAGCTAAGCGCCTGAAGATCAATAGACCTGCTGAGGAGGCTGAAGATGCAGCAAAGAGAAATGACATGGAAGCTCTTTACAAGATCACCAAAGAACTTTGTAATAAGAAAAGACAATAAACAACTTGAGTGAGAGACAATAACGGTAAACTGCTCATTGGAGAAGATCAGATACTTAGAATATGAGAAGGACACTTTGAGAACGTTTTGAATGTTGAGAATATGAGCGATAAAGACAATCAGAATGTGACCTTAATGTTGAAGATATTGAAGAAATCAACACTGGACCATTTACCCAGGATTTCAAAGAAAGGTGACCTTACAAGATGTGACAACAGCAGGGGAATGTCATTTCCCCTGCATACCTGTAAAAGATTTCTGTCGGGTCATTATCAAGAGAATCAGAAATAGAGCCGAGGAAAAGCTGAGGAAGGAGCAGGTAGCATATAGGAAAGGTCATATTACAGCTGAGAAGATTTGTGTATTAAGTAATATCGTAGAACAGTGTATCGAATGGCAAGGTCCTCAAAACATTAATTCTATAGACTTTCGAGAAGCCTTCGATAATATCAAAAGACAGAAGCTATTTAAGATCATGAAGTCATTTGAAATACGTGATCTTTTCATTAACATAATTAAGGAGATGTATGATGAAAGCAGTAGCTGTGTCATCACCAACTGGCAGTAAGTTGGATTGGTTCTCGGTCAGAAATGGGATAAGACAGGGCTGTGTTATGTGAGGTTTTATCTTCATCATTGCTGTAGACTGTTTTTAGGGGGGTTGGGGCTTTTTTTTGTTTTAACGTCATTTTCCCCAGTAACTGGGGCTAAGACGGTTCCCCTCATAGGGATTTGGAATTGGCAGTGAGGAATTTCTTAGCCGAATTTCTTGCTGTAGACTGTGCTATGAGAAAAACAATTGATTGGAAAGAAACAGGTGTAAAATGGAAGCTTACTTCCCAGGTAGAAGACTATGCACATGATGACATCACCCTCTTATCTAGGAAGTGCCAACATTTTCAAGTGAAAACTGAGAGGCTATGTAATTATGCTGGAAGTGTTGCACTCCGAATCAACACAGACAAGTCCAAGGTGTTGAGGGTCAGTAACAAGGAAACAAGTCTAATTTAGATCCAGGGAAAGAATGTCTAAGATGTTAACAGTTTTACATACCTGGGAGCTGTCATCAATAAGTGCGGTGGAGCAACAGAAGACATCAAACACAGACCGAGCGTAGCACGAAAAGCCTCTGTTATGCTTAATTCCCTATAGAAGTCTACAAAGTACAGCAAGGAGGCCTAAGTTAGAATTTTTAACAGAAGCATGATGTCAGTATTACTTTATGGTGCAATGTAGAAGTTAAAAGAAAATGATTCCACCAGGTTAGAAACACTGTAGAGAAAATGCGTAAAGAAGATACTTCGCATTTTCTGGCTCATGAAAATCAGTAATGACGAGATCTACCGCAGGACTGAAACATATATAGTGAGAGAGATCATGAAATGTAGGAGGTGGAGATGGATAGGGCATACGCTAAGGAAGCCACCAGATGACAAGTCTAAAGTAACACTAACGTAGTCTCCGGGGGGATAGGAAAAAGAGGTCGACCGAAAACAACTGGACAAAGAAGTGTGGAGGCAGAAAGAAATCAATAGGAATGGTTAATATGGAATGAGGCTAACACAGTCACAAGAGATTGAAAGAAATGAGAAAAGATGATGAAAAGCCTTATGAGTAAGTTAGTAAGTCAGTAAGTACGTATGCTTTATATATATATATTTCATTTTACTGTAGCATTTAAACAATTTAAAAAAGTAATCGGTCCCAAACACTGAGACAAGATTACCCCTACGTAAAAGATATCATATTAGAAGAAAACTGATTACCAATTAAAACTACATTGAGCTCAAAGGCTTTGCTCGCTTTGAGAGTTACAAGTTACAAATTCACGATTAGCGAATTACGAGTGAATACTAACTAGCCTATAGCATGATGCATTTCAGGTTACATCTGACTTTAACTTACGTAAAATATATTATTTAGAACTTAAGGAAGGTTTTGCAAATCTTAACAGTTCCACTCGTAACTATATTTTGCATTTAATTTCTGTTTTGGTGTTTCTTGCTTCTCGAAACCAAGTTCTTCCATTACTTCTTACAGACATTTTGGAACATATCCAAGTGTCCCGATGATGATTGGTATCATTTTGAACGGGATACATTATCTGCATGTTTCTCAATAGTGGTGCGTAGTTTTTCATCTTTTCGTCAATCTTGTTTCCGATGTTGATGTCAGTTGGGCAGCTGAATTCGACAACAGAGTAAACTTTCGTAGATTTGCTCCATATGATCATGTCAGGTTTGTCATGTGATGTTTTCGTACTGGTTTTGACTCGTAGGTTTCACCAGTATTGGACATCGTCGTTTCTCACAGTAGTTGTGTTCAGGGTGGTTAATTTCTGTGACTTCCTTCAGCACGTACTTTGCAAGAGCATCATGTCGGAGGGATAGGTAGTATCTTGTTGAGATTTTCTGGCAACCATTGGTTATATGAATTACGTCCACAATGTTGACATGGCACAATCTGCACTTGTTGCCAATAATATGTTAGCGTTTATACTGAAGGTATCTTGTTGGCAGTTCCTGGTACATTTTACTCTCTGGGTTCCTGTTAAAGTGTGATGTTATACTGCAGTTTTTCTTTCGTTGTAGGCTAGTTTTGTGGTCTATCTTGTTGTCATCTTTACGTTTTTGTTGAAAATAGCCATGTACTTTTTTGTTGGTATGTCTTTCATTTCGTTGTTCGGTTTTCTGGAAAGTCAATTTTCGGCTAAGATTGTTTGGTTTCTCATTTTGTTCTGGTATAATATTGGTTTGTTGCAGCAGCTCATCGATTCGTTCAATCGAGTCCATTTTGCTTTCATCAGTATATTCAAGGATTTCGTTACGTGTAACTTCAGATGTTGAGGTACCGCTATTAGTGTGCTTTCGAACAATGTTCTAACATTTCTAACCCCTCTCTTTCCTTTGTTTCTGTTACANTCTATCTTGTTGTCATCTTTACGTTTTTGTTGAAAATAGCCATGTACTTTTTTGTTGGTATGTCTTTCATTTCGTTGTTCGGTTTTCTGGAAAGTCAATTTTCGGCTAAGATTGTTTGGTTTCTCATTTTGTTCTGGTATAATATTGGTTTGTTGCAGCAGCTCATCGATTCGTTCAATCGAGTCCATTTTGCTTTCATCAGTATATTCAAGGATTTCGTTACGTGTAACTTCAGATGTTGAGGTACCGCTATTAGTGTGCTTTCGAACAATGTTCTAACATTTCTAAACCCTCTCTTTCCTTTGTTTCTGTTACAATATAGCCTGTAAACATCTGAGTTCGGGTAGAAGTTTCCAGTCATCGATAGCATATTTCTAATCCTAACGTCTAACTGTTCTATTTCTGCTATCGTCAAGGCTAGTTTTCCAACAGTTGGTGGGACAACTAGTACTGCAAAAGTGTTATGTGCAGTCACTTTGTTGTGGTCAGGCAGTTCAGACTTCCAGATCTTCTTTACTCTTCCTAGATATTCTTTGGATATTCGTTCTTTCTTCAACAGACCAACTTACGAAATGTTTTCATCAATTCCAAAGTATTTGTACTGATCATCACTTGCAAGTGGTGCTATTTTCAAGCCGTTGACTTCTAGGTGTTGGTTGGACTCAACCAGTTTTCTCTTGCTTATTTGAAGGTAAGCGCATTTATCAGCTCCGAAATTCATAGACATGTCTCTGGAGAATAAAATAACGATGTTCAGTTGATGTTTCAAATTATTGAGGTCTCCAGAGAAAAGCTTGAGATCATCAACAAAAAAGTTGTGAGTGTGCTGCTGATTTCTTAGTCTTGTTTCCAACACTCGTTCATCCAAACTTTTATTGTAATAATTCTCGAAGTTTTGGTTGTAAATTGTTTGTAATTGTTCTTCAAGTGTCCATTAAATTTTGGCAAGTTATTTTCAGTTCGCTGTTGCTCCCTAGGGGCTAGGTAATTATTTTCAGTATCATTGTTGTCGATACTGTTATTACCTTGTTCCCCGGCGGGGCCACTTCAGTTTGCAAAGTGTAAGTACCCGTGTCTTCATCTTTGGGATATGACACCTTTCCTCTGATTTCTGTGTAGAATTTTATACCCCTTTTCTCTTATGTTTCTTTTTATTTAGACCCTTTTTTGTGAAAACACTGATATTCAAAATCGGAAAAAACTAGACATGTAATATGTACTGTAGCTGTATATACAGTCATCAATTTAGATACATATGGATAAGTACTATCATGGAAACTTTAATATCAAAAACCAAACACACCAAACTATTTTGATATATAATATACTTTTTAAACCGAAAAGAAAATTTGGCATATTATCTCAAAACAAATTTTCTAATACAATACATGGTTAAACAAACATACTCAAACAAGAACAAAAAATTGCATCAGCTATATAATGGTTTTGATTGTTTACGAATCGTTCATATTTATTAACAGAACATATTAACATATTAAAAGAACTTATTAACAGAAGGCTTGGCATACGTACGCATGATACTGATAGCAAATTGCAATATTTCAGTATCTGTAATTAAATTTATAAATTTGATCTTTAGTGTTACCAATCAAGTGTTAATTTATACCCTTTTCTTAGAATTTTCCGAATTTCTTGAAAAACACCCTTTTTCAGTTTTCACATTCCTTGTTTTTAAATGCAAAAGCAACCCTTTTCAGTGATTTTAAAGACACAAGTGCTTACACTGTGCAAAATGAAGTGGCCCCGCCGGGTCTTGTTCGTTGATAATTACTTTTCTTTGTTGAGTCTGTTGTGTTGTATTTTTGTGTTTTTCGATTCGACTCGCTTGATCTATAAGGTTTTATGATGTAAACATTGTGAGTTCTGGATGAGTATTATCCTACAATTTTTTTCAAACGATTCATATAGGCAATTCTTGTGTCCTCTTCAGCTTTCTTATAACATTTATACAAATCCTGATTAAGTTCACAAGTCCATTCATATTGCTTACTGTAATCTCTGTATGTTCGATATGAAACTGCCATGTTTTAGGAGAAAATACATCAGAATACAAACAAGTAATAAATCCCTGTATTTCAAGTTGAAATATGTAAGTAAGTAAATGAAGAAAAACTTGAAAGACTGTTTAAAAGCATGAGATTCTTTCCCAAGCGAATAATGAGAAATGATAACCTAAAAAGAAGCTAGGCAGCTCACATGCAAGAGGTTCTTTTCCAAGAAGGTAATTAGCAGAGCAGATCTTGAAGGGAGCAAGACAGTTAACAGGCACGAGATTCGTCTCCATGATAATTATGATCCAAACAAATATTAAATGGAGTAAGACGGTTTACAACGAGGAGATTCGTTTCCAAGACAACAATAAGCAAATGATATCTTATTAGGAGGAAGACATTTTACAAGCAAGTGAGTAATTTCCAAGAAAATAACGAGTAAAGCTATATTGGAAAGGAGGAAGACAGTTCCCCGATAAGTGGTTCGTTTCTTAAAAGGAATTGAGTAAAGGCAGGTCTGAATAGAGTTAATGTTATAAAGGAATTGTATTATAAAGAAAAGCAAAGCTACTTTTTACATTTTTTTTTAAACTAGAGAAGCAATTTGTTGTACAAATGATTTTCTTTTGTTAAATATTATCGGAAATAGCTTTACTAAACCACTTGACAAAATAGAATTTCCTATTTTTTTTAAAAGAAGAAGAACTGTAAATGAACTGCCAGAAAAACAAGGTGATTTTGATACTCTTGTGGAGATAAAAATCATTTACTTGTACTTAGAATAGTTGATTTTGTAAAAAGGCAACGAGAAAGAATGCTTATGAACTTCATTTCTTTGATGAATGTAAGCCTTTTTCAGCATGTAAATTTTATACTACAAATAAGTTTTTTTTGTTGGAAAAGAGAAAAACTATTTTAGTCCTGTTTTAATGAAAATTTAGTTATTTTGTAACCCAATACCTTTTTTTTACTTGAACCATCAGCCTGGTTTAAAGGAAATGTTTTCCCTCCACTATATAGTCAAGCTGTAGAGGAATTATTGTACCCCAGATTCTCAAAGCTTAATCCAGGAACTGTTAGTAACATTTTATATCAAACGACTATGTCACCAATATTTGTATGTACCGTACGTGGCTTCCTATTTGACAATAAGAATTGTAATGATTTTATATTGACAATTAACAAAAGTGTTCGTAAATAACAAAAATGTACGCAAGTAACAAAAATGTACGTAAGTAACAAAAATGTACGCAAGTAACAAAAATGTACGTAAGTAACAAAAATGTACGCAAGTAACAAAAATGTACGTAAGTAACAAAAATGTACGCAAGTAACAAAAATGTACGTAAGTAACAAAAATGTACGTAAGCAACAAAAATGTACGCAAGTAACAAAAATGTACGTAAGTAATAAAAATGTACGTAAGTAACAAAAATGTACGCAAGTAACAAAAATGTACGTAAGTAACAAAAATGTTTGTAATCACCGAAAAGTTTGTCATTCTGTTTTCCATTTCATACTAAAGTGAGCTAAGCACAAATGAATTAAACCTACGGGAGCGATTGTTGAGAATTTGGGAATACCAATGGAATCAAAATGATTTTTTTTATGATTACAGACAGTATCAATGGTATGTCTTACTAGGATATGTATGGTTATAATTCGTTATGTATTTGTTTTTTTATCAAAGGTATTCATCAGTTCAATAATGGCCAAAAGAATAATAATTTTTGAAGCAAACACTAGGTAAAATACCCCTCGTTATGACACGACCAACAACAAATTATCACTAAGTGATGTACCATTTATAAACAGTGTCTGACAGCCTGTTTGTTTAGGTTTTACGTGAAACTATTATGGCTAAAATATATATTTGTGTAGTTTTGTGTATTCGTATCAAAAAGTGCTCAATGCAAATATCAAGCGATATACATAAGGTAAAACAAGAAAAATAAGAACTACGATTGCAACTAATAGTTCTTATTTTTCGTGTTTAATATTGGAAATAGGTTTCGTGTTTCGTGTTATACACACACACACACACACACACATATACATATATATATATATATATATATATATATATATATATATATATATATATATATATATATATATAT
>RDPX01000067.1:1152115-1167281 GCA_003991215.1 Morbakka virulenta
GAGAGGTGGAGAGGTGGAGAGGTGGAGAGGTGGAGAGGTGGAGAGGTGGAGAGGTGGAGAGGTGGAGAGGTGGAGAGGTGGAGAGGTGGAGAGGTAGAGAAGTAGAGAAGTAGAGAGATAGAGAGATAGATAGGTAGATTGGAAAATAGGTGGAAAGGAAAATAGGTAAATAGATGGATATACAGTACAACCCCGTTAAGTCGGACTCCCAAGGGACCGAAAAAATTGGTCCGACTTAAAGGGAGTCCGGCTTATCCGAACTTCGTCTTGAGTCGGACTCTGCTTATTTCGTCCGACTTAACGGTAATATTGGAAAAAAGGTAACAAAAAAAAAAGAAAAGAATAACAGAATTAAATATTCATGATAAACTTTCTTTTCACTCAAATTGGCAATTTTTGTTATTAGATCGTTAAAAAAATAGGATTTAAAAGTGCAGAAAGGTTTGTGCATCTGGATGGCTATTAGAGACAAAAGTCCATGAAATTTTAAAAAAATCCGTAATCCGTTTTTTTTGTTTATTCAGCTCTAAAGCTTCTTTATGAACAATCGACGTCACTTGGGTGGCAAGTCTACCAATCTCTCCACTTTTAGTAAACATAGAATAGTCAATAGGTGTTTCAATTGCTCGAGAAACTTCTTGGCCATTTGCCTTGGTAGGCATTTCCTCGTTAATTTCTATGGCTTCCACATCGTCGTCGTTCTCTTCTCTTTCAACGTTGCCAAGAATTGCCTCTACTATCTCGCCATCGGTTAGTAAACCTTCGGTTACTTGAACATCACTGTCGACTTGTACTATATCTTCAAACCGAAATCTGATAGCTTACCCAAAGCTTCTCGTAATTGAAAAAAGGGATCGTCATCTTCTTCACTTAAACCACCTTCCAAAAAGCCTGACTTCTTGAAGTAATTCGCTAAATAAAATATTTTATTGCCTGTTTACTGACGTCGTTCCACGAGAGGGGAAAAACCTCCATAGCTTCGAGTATGGAAATGACCGGGGGTTGCTTTCCTTGGTCGAGTACAGCCAAAGCGTCATGTATAATACAGGTTCTGTACTTTGACTTCAATGACCAAATTACCCATTGGTCCATTGGTTGTAATGCAGATGTTGTATTGGGAGGTAGAAAGAAAATGGTAATCGACTTGAGATTTTCGGTTTGTGGATGGGCTGGACAATTATCTACGATCAGTGCCACCTTACGGCCCTCATTTTCAAATTTCGCATCCTGTTCTCTTACCTATTCCTCAAACAGCTCAGAGTTCATCCAGCTTTTTGTCTGGGTACGGTAGCAACAGGGCAAACTTTTGATGTTTTTAATGCAGCGCGGTTTTTGTGACTTCCCAATAACAAACATCGGAATTTTTTCACCAATCAAATTAGCTGTTGCTGGGCCAGTCAGACGTATCTTACTGTTCTTGCCTCCGGAGCAATGTTCTCCTTTCAAACTAAGCTTGATTGAATAATCCAAATTCATCAGCGTTGAAAATGTTTCGGGGCTCGTAATTTGATAATATCGTGGGTAATACGGTTTCCTTTCCTGGGGCTGTCATAGATTCGGTGACATCATTGCCTTCACCTTTAAAAAAGTTACAAAGAATAAATTTTATTGCTAAAAATAAAGGTATTGAATAATAGTTGAGAAGTCTAAATTGTGAATGAACGTTTTGAAAATGAAGATTTTTGGATTCGAACGTTCTATTCGGCAAAAGCATTGTTTTTGAATTAAAAGTAAACATAATTGCAAGAAAGGTTTTATTCAGTGATATAAAAAAACGACAAATTGAGGGCAGAACATTCCTATTATCAAAGAAAAGGAATATCAGATTGATTCGTTTGTGATGGGTTACCATGTGTACCGAAATATTTGGTTACCGAAAAAGAAGGAAATCCTCAACACAGAAATGGAGCCAAAAAGTGAAATGGACAAAATTGCTGCAGCTGTGAAAAATAAAACTACAACTGTAGGACATCTCCCAAAGGAAAACACTGGTCATTTTTGTAAAACGGTTTTGTACTTTCTTAAATTGGAGAACACAAGTTGTAAAGTTGAAATTGCAAGTTAAAAAGCTGTTAATTTGGGTGATGGCTTGGGAATGAGAATACCTTGTAAATTAATATTGAAAGGACGAAGTGATTTTTTCACGTATTAGAACAAGAGCTTTGAAAGAATAAATAAAGTACCTGAAACTGCTCTGAATGAAACATTGTATCGTTTCTTCCATCCATCTATCCATCAATTTGACACCTGGAACTTCTTCAATCCAAACTCCTTTGCGAAATACAATGCTTTAGCTTGGAAAATTGGCCACGGAAGTGATACGTTTTGTGGGCGAGTATTCAAAAACCATTTACAACAGGCTTGATCCAAATCTTCATAAGAGGAGACACTCATTCTTTGCCTCTTTGTAGCAGCTCGGCTCCCTTCAACTTTTTCGTATATTTTCATCTTATCCTTTATCCAACCAATGTTTGTTTTCGTATATTATCATCTTAATAACTTCAGCACATTTCTTTCCATTATCTATTTGTTTTAAAATTTCATATTTTTCAGCTAAAGTTCTAGTATTAAGCTTACGTTTTGACGCCATTTTTAAAAGTGAATGTTGCATGCACAGACAAAACACCATTTGTTTTTCAAGCTTTCTAACTTCTAATGTTCGAAATTCGAAAAGTCCGACTGAAGCGGTGTTTTATAGCCTAAAGGGACCGAAGAAAACAGTCCGAATAAACGGGAAGTCCGAGTTAAATGGTGTCAGACGTAACGGGGTTGTACTGTACGTATAGGTGGATATGTACCAATATCGAAGTAACTATTAGCCATCGACAGTGCTCAATCATATAAGAATATTAGAGGCATCATATGATGAATGACACAAAATATCAACAAAACGGAGTTTAGAAATGTGAGTTTCATGTTTTCACAATCGTCAACTAAACAAACACTAGTTGACGATTGTGAAAACATGAAACTGACAGTTCTAAACTAAGTTTTGTTGATTTTTTTGTCGTCCATCACAGGTGAATATGTAGATAGATAAATTGGTGGATCGGTAGATAAGTAAATAAGTGGATGGATAGACGGGTAGATAGTTAGACAGGTGGATAGATAGGAAGGTAAACAGATTGATTCATTGACTCAAATATGATAAACAGATAATATTTACTTCGCTTACCAACAAAGAGACAGAAGTAGATCCAGAAGTTGTACTTAGAATGCAAGCTACTTATTTAAGTCTGATTTATCCGGTATCCCTTTCATTATAAAACACGAACTCTAACTGCATAAGTAAGACCTAAGTCAACAGCTGCATTTTGAATTGAAGACCTTTTTCTTGATAAGGGCAGGTTTTTGTGCTAAATCGATTTTTCGTATTTATAAAAAAAATTAACGACACTCGAGAGGCATTGTTCTTTAAAAACAACTACAACGATTTCGGAGCTTTTCGCGAGTTTTTCTAGTGGAAAGAAAATGTTATAGTGCATTTCTTTGTAAATCAAATTTAACAGCTTTGGTTACTTACTCGGCTAATAAACAATGCTAAAGAAGCTAAAGAAAAGGTAATTCACTAGTAAACAATAATAAAAGAGATAAAAAGGCAAGTGATTTTTAGTTTACCTAATTGTTCAATGTTTATGGGACAAACTTTTGTTTCCTAGAGCTTCTGTAATGCTCCTCAAGAGGGGTATCTCTCTTCAGAGACTAGCAGTAGTCAGCCATCATAGCTGCATCCCAACGTACCTGTTATCTTGTTTTTATCTCCTTCATATCCTGATGAAGTCGCTCATCTTGTTCGTTGCTCATGAACCCAGGATTCTGCGGAGAACGATCCATGTGGGAGAACAAGTAGTGCATTTTGATGGTCATGTTGGAGCCAAGGTTCCTAAAGGCAATGATCATATTGTTGATCAGTGTTGGGTGATCACTGGCCCTTTATTTCAGAGAAACCTTCTCCACACCAGAACAAAAAGTGTTCTATTCTTCCAGTTTTACGTCATTCATCGAGCTTAGAAATTAGGTATCACTGATGAGCTGACGGACTTGAGGACCGTCGAAGATACCAGCTTGCAGTTTCTCTATAGTTAAACCTGGAAAAGCCTTGCATAGATAGGTAGAGAAACCACCATCATTATCTACAGCTTAGATGAATTGCTTCATCAAGCCAAGTTTAATGAGCAGTGGAGAGAATAAGATGCTATCTCTGCCCTAAGAGGATTGTTGATGACGTTTTGTGTTCTGCAGGGATGGAGGTCCTCTCGCAAAGGCCAGTCTTTTTATGTATGGTAACGGGATCTGTCCTTAGTATCCCACATGCAGAGAAAGCAAAATTTCAGACTTATCGATAGCCTTAAGATTAGTATTAAAGCCCGATGTGAAAAAAAGTAATAAAACTCAAAAAATTTGATGCTCTGCGGAGCCTCTTTCCAATTGTAATTAATGGCATTTCTCTAAGACAAGGTTTCACAGCACCTCGAATAGGGAAATTGTTCTAAATTAGAACATCGATAAAATATTGAATATACCTGCACAACTTTTAAAAATAGAAAATGTTGGTTTATCTCAAAAACTTGACCTGAGTGAACAAAACCAGTATCACATTTGAATTAAGCACGTTAAAAATGGTCCATAATCGGCAAATAAAATCCAGACACTAACTTTGTTATTGACCAGTGTAATTCTTTTAGCGCACGAAGTTTCAGAGAAGTTAATGAATTATTCAAACACAAAAACTTGATTTTTATCTTGTAAGTAAATTTTCCGTTCTTACTAACAACTTCGTAATTAGTTTTAAATTACAATCCTTTTTTTTTCTTTTACGGTGCTCAATATTGCAGCAGTTTCTGCCAGTGTTCTAATTTTTTTAACAAGTAAGGAAATATAAGGTTAATGAATTTGCAAATAAGACTTTGAATTTGAAATGTGCCTTACAAATGTATCCTATAAAGAAAACTAAATAAAGACAAGTGATAGTTAATGACGCCATATGGCTTTACTCTTTTCGGTGTATTTACGTCATAATCGGACAGAAATATTTCTGAGGATTTTTGGAAAAATATTTTTGGATGTCTCGAAATTTTTTGGAATATTTTTGGGAATGGCTTGGAATATTTCTGGAAATATTTCTGGGAGTGTTTCCTAACAGCAGTGATTCTTTAAGTTTTCTAATTACTGAAACTTGGCAGCCCATTACAAGAGAGTGCACTAATGTTAGGTTTAGGCCACACAGCGATGCCATCAAAGGCGAGGATAGGGAGTGGCGGAGGTACCACCAAGGAAGCATTTTTTAAAAATTTCTTTCATCCTAAGCAAAAGTAAAGGACACTTCAGTGGAGAGGGCTAATTTTTTCATAAAAATTTCTTTCTATTTCTGCTATGGCGAATTGCTTAAATTCAGAGGTAAAAATAATAGGATAAGGTTGTAGGAGAAATGAAGCTTAAGTGATTCTACTTTTTAATTTCCCCAATGTTACATCCTAAACTTAATGCACTTGTGAATTTGCTACAAATGTAGCATAATACCTTTTCTATCTTTCTCGTGTCTGCTTATAAAAAGTGTGTTTGTGTCTGTTTGTGTCTCTTTGTTTGTGTCAGTGTTTGTATGTCCTTCGCTTACTCACGATTTACCGTACGGGAAAAGCTAAGTCTCAGCTCTTATTTTTGTGAAAAACAAATACAACCATATACTCAGTAATAAAACAGGCAGTTATGGTCAATTGATGGTAAAGACTTTACAAAAATCTCTTAAACTTTTTATGAAAAATAATAGGTTTGCCACTTGGCAAACCATGATATGAAAAGACTAGGGGTTGAGGAAGCAGTCAAGATGCATAGAAGCATAAAAAGGATGACTGAAGCGACTGACCCTGGAATACAATGATTCTAAGGTTGTGAAAATAAGAATAAGAATAAGAATAGAAGACATATTTAGCTTAATCTAATGACCACTAACTGGCTTTGTAAAAATACCTGAACTGTCATTAATAATCTTTCATGCATACAGCAACACCTACTCTCAACCCACCCACCCAGCAATACAAGTGTCCCTTTCCTCTTTGAATCATGCCTGTGTGCGTATGATGACGGCGCTAGTCTTTCAAAATAATTTATTGTATGACAGTCATTTGCACCAAAGACTCCCGTGACAGATTTGGAGTCGGGGTTGGATATTTCAGCTGTAAAAAAAAGTTACAAAACTGCCAAGGAGGCAGCACTTTGAAATGTATCGAAGAAGTCCAAGATACACTTTAGAACGAATAAAGGTGATAATTTTGTACGGTTTGATTGGGATTGCCTTAAAAATATAGAATTTCAATTGATGATGAAAATTTTCACAATACTTTAATATCAAAGGGTATAGTAAACACTAGACCGGTTTTATTGATCATCATATTTAATTTTGGTGGTTTTAAGTTTTCATTACATTAAGCTTCCAAACGAACTCCTTCAAATTTCTTGACCTAGTTTTTAATAGATTTTCTACCTCACTTGAAAGCCGGAAGAAGAAATTGTCTCAGGGCCTGTTGCTGGTCCTAAATCCCTCTCTGACACACCTAAGCGGTTTTCTTTGTTGGTTATAACCCAGGATTTTACTTGGTCTAAACAACATCAATAAAGAGCTTGCAACTTCTAATTAAAACTAATTGAATACTCTATGATTATATCTCTCTTGACTACGTCATCGCGCACTTTTCTTAGTTATCTTAATGGCAGTGTTACCACCAACTGCGTCCTGATTCTGCCTGTCAATGAACATTGAGTTTAATTCGGAATATTGACTCAACCTGGCCCAGACTGACCCAACACCAACATTACTCAACCCATATGGCCTGGTCATATCCTAAACCATAGGGTTTGGACCACAGATTCTGGTCTTTAATGGCTAATTTATCTGCGTTAATGTATTAATTTCGTACAAAATTGTCCAACCTGTGGTTATTAGGTAATCATGTTAAGTAAAGTGTCTTACATAAGGGAGAATTGGGGGAAGGAGAAACGCGAAGCCTCAAATAATTGTATTTTTCTAAATGGTTAAGAACTATATAAGACAAAAGTTCCACAAGATGCAATACATCTAACCTGTACCAAAGAGGAAAGCTGATCAGAACAATTCTTATGATACTACACATAGAAAAGACCAAGAATAAACAAATTGACAAATTTTTTAAATTTTTTAGCCTTGCTTTTGTAAGCACTTGAAAAAAACATGCTGGTCATGTGACAAAATCTCTTCCCAGAAAAATTACCGAATTAGCCATTCTTGTCCCTCTTTTGCTACAGTAACCATCAAGACTACCTTTTACCTTGATTGCTATTTTGACTCGTGTTAGGTGGTCTATATTTTCCAATCCTTCTGCTATTTTTAGCCGTTTGTTTTAAGATTTATCTCATAAATTAGTTAGTAAACGTAGAACTTGTTCAATCGTTATTTGTCGCATTCGCATTCACCATCCCTCACTAATTCACTCCTCTTTGGTTTACTGATTATGTATTCTCAAGAATCTGTCTTGACATGAACTTGAAGTTTTTTAATCTGTAACTTCAGGATAAATGCTTGATTGTATATGTTCACTGCTAGAACTTATTTACATTCTAATTTGACTTTACTACAATGCTACAATGGACTTTATCATAATATATATATATATATATATATATATAAATTTCTTACCAAAATTATAGAACATGGTACAAGGTATCAGTGTCGCCCACCTGTCTCTTTTGTTGAAGCTTCAAATTAACTATTCCTCCTGTTGAAAAATGGAAGCCTTTTATAGGCAACACACCAAATATCTAGCAAAAACATACATTTGATTATGCCTTTTATGACTTTTATGACTTTTATGACTTTTATGACTTTTATGACTTTTATGACTTTTAGGACTTTTAGGACTTTTAGGACTTGATGATGTAGTGGCCAAACTAGTGAAAATAACAACTAAGTTTAGGAATATAACTGTACGGTGTTTCCTCTTCCTCATTAGGATAGAAAAAATCTTAAACTAAAGTTTGTAAATTTTCATCCAGTGATTTACAATAAAAACGTGGTAAAAGAATGGTAGTAGTTGTATTAGCAGCAGCAGTAATAGCAATAGCAAAAGTAGTAATAGTGGAGCAGAGTAATAGTGTAAAGTAGTAATATATATGCACCAGCACAAGTAATACTAATCATGAAATCAAAAGTTTCTGATGGTAGTAGTAGAAGTAGTACTAGTAATAGTAGTATTAGTGGTAATAGTAATAGTAGTAGTAGTAGTAGTAGTAGTAGAAGTATTAGTAGAAGTATTAGTAGTAGTATTAGTCGTAATAGCAGTAGTAATAATAGTAGTAGTATTAAAAGTAGTAATGGCAGTAATAGTAGTAATAACAGTAGTAGTAGTAGTAGTGATAGTAGTAGTATAGTATAGCGATGCTAGAAATTGTTGTAGCAGTAGTTGTAGGAAAAGTGGTAATACTAGTTAGTAGCTTTAAAATTAGAAATAATGATAGCTTTTGTACTCCATGTCATCAAATGTGCCAAATAACTGGTCTCTCCTTTTCAAAATTAAAATGTGTATTAGTTTATTTGCTTGTATTTTGTCGTAGATTCATTTTGATGCACATTCTGATCTTGGAACGCCTAAACTTTCAAGTACAATGCCTGATTTTGTGTGGCCAAAAGAATTTACACCTCCCATTATTGCAGCATTAATGGAATCAAATGACGTATTTATCATTTCAGCAATTATATTGGGACTTTTTGATCATATTATTTGGGTATATCCCAACTGGACAAAGGAGCCAGTCATTTACTATAAGCAATGTAAAGTTGGCGTAGGAAT
Organism: Morbakka virulenta; assembly: GCA_003991215.1. Lineage (NCBI taxonomy): Eukaryota > Metazoa > Cnidaria > Cubozoa > Carybdeida > Carukiidae > Morbakka > Morbakka virulenta. The sequence goes on from RDPX01000067.1 coordinate 1,160,935, forward strand.
AACAAAGAAACTTGAAAGGACAGAGATGACAGGATATTGTCTATGTGCTAATTGTCCAAATGAATCGAAATGCTTTATTCTCGATCGTAGGATTCAGAATTCAGAATTTCATATTCCACGAGTGAGCTGCGACATTAGGAGAACGTTCCAATTAGAGTGCGTGAGCGAAGATGAAGCTGAATCCTATTTTGAAAATGCAAACTTTAAAGCAAAGGATACATTATTAGATTTCGATGAAGATTATTTTGGCGTCGAGAGTCTTCCAGTAAATTTGATAAAAAGAGGGCTAAACTTCAGTAGGATAGAATCTCTTGATTATGTAATTGAAGAGTTTTTTTGTCCGTTGACCGCAAAGCAAGAGAGAGAGGCGTCCAGATTTTTAGTTGAACTCATCCTAAAAATACTTGAATGCCGCCGTCTAAAATCCTGTCTACAGGAAACATTTTTCCTATCTTCTATATCAGAACTTCGTCAGCATGACGTGTACAGTATAATATGTCCAAATATTAACAAAGTTGCATCCTTTAACAAAATTGTACATTTTCTATTAACATTTAGACCATACGAACTAAAGATACTTAAGGAAATTAATTTTTGTTTGTTCACTAGCCCCAAATTTGTCACAGGGAACTCCTTTCGACTGTGTCAAGGTCGTTTATTACCAAATGATATAATTGTGAAATTAAAGAAGACAAGTCTAGAAGGGGTTCACGAAACGTCATTAAAATTAGATAAAATCCTACGCAAGATTAAAAGTGTCATAAAACTTAAATATATAACTATTGCAAGATCAATAAGAGATGGGTACACACCTCGCCATCTTTATTTACAAATTGAACAATCTATATTATCCTTGTTAAATAATACACTTCATTTTGGTGCCACTTCAAACATTTTCTACGATGAGGACAGGCTTCAGTTTTAATTAGCAATACCTATATTTTCATCTGTTCATAGAGATTGATGGGAAATTATTTGTGTACAACTTTCTCTAAAACCGTTTGTGGTACAAAACTTGAATATGGCATTAAAGGTACTTTTATTTCGGTCGTGTACTCGACTGGACCAAGACGCTAAACAAGGAAAGCATAGGTCAAGTAAACTTTTATCAGTATGCTAAACAAATAGGATCAAGAAAGACTGCCATCTCATGCATTTGACTAAAGAAAACAAACGGAAAAAAGACAGCCTGGCACTACTTTTGAATGGTTGTCAAAAACAAGTCAATATAAAAACATAAATTCTTTTTGTCTTCCAAGACGTGGTGATGATTGCTGAATGCGAAATGCCTCCAATGCTCCTAAATAGAAGGCTGGCTCTGTTTACAGTTTACGGGTTAAAAAGAAAACGTAGTGTTAATTATGTTCAGCCAAAGATACAGTGCAAGATTCTACTCATAAATGCGATTTGACTATAACGCAGCATCTGTTGTTGAGGAGTGAACGTAGTAGATGTTGTATTCTGGAAGAAAATTAGTTGGCTCTTCCAAATACTTTGGGTTATTTTAGCTTACGATTTTTAGTCTATTCACCGTGTGTCTGATTGTCATTCGTACCGTTTGTTTTTTTTAGCCGAGCACAAAATATGGCTGTTTCCCTCAATCCTTTTTGTTTTGCATAGTGATAAAGGCACAAGGTTTATAGATAAATAAAGATACACATCGCTTTTTATTATTCTGGCGTTTTCGTCCAGCCGAGTGCCAGCGAAAGAGCTTTTGACCAAAATAAACGTGATATTAATTGCGATTTTCAAGTTTTTGAAAACAGTTAAAAAATAAATCAATAATCTCATCTCGTGTTAACACTCTTTTTCACTTTTTAATGTTTTTGAATATTACTAGAAATGGTAATTTAGGATTACAAGTAGAAATGTAAGACAGTTCTTTATCCTCTTTTCAGATAGGACACTTCAAGAAAAATAAAATCAAAATATATAACACCAAAACAAAATCAGGATTGTTTTTTCTTTTTTATGTCTCCTTTGCCAAACGTAAGCATTTTTATGTAGAACAACTGATTAATAAAAGGAAAACATAAAGGATAAACTGAGATTACCCACAATAACATTACTTAAAAGAGGCTTTTTCTAATTGATTAGCAAATACCGATCCAGTTTATCACACTCACAGACACTTAATAGAAAAATGATGTTTGGGTAGAACTTGAGCAAGTCAAGTAACCCCAAATCTTCCCTACCAGGATAACAGTGAAGGCGAGGGCAACAGCTCTTCCGATGATAAATCCAGGCTGAAGAGTCACTCTGTCGAGATCAACGCCTGATGTATGATGTAGCTAGGTGGAAAGCCCGATAAACAGAACAACTGCTTGGAGCACCATCCTAGTATAAGGGCTTCGGTGGCGGAAAGAACGTTGGGAACCATACGAACACCATCCACACCTCCAGGTCACTTCTTTTGTTATGACACAAAACCTAGATAAAAATACCACTTCCTCCATTGAGTGGGTCAACAAGGGACGCGTAATTACAAAATATTTCTTTTGGTTAATGAATGAGTCTCGTAAAGGTTTTGCTATAGTTCTAGATATTTCCAAAGCATATCATTATGTATGACCTGATAGCTTGCTTAACAACTTTCTTGTTATTGTATTGGTAGAAAGTTGGTACCCTTTAGCTATTTCTCTCAGATTGTAAAATAACTATTACTTTTCGATGGAATTATGCCTTACGAGCGTTATATTAATGCTGGCATTCCTCTACTCCCTATTCTTAATCAAGCTTTTTTCCTTCTTTACATCAATGATTTTCTAGTAACTTGCTTTAGTGCATTAATATACGTGCTGACAACACTATCCTATCCTCCGGCATTGGCCATAAGGCAACCCACCCGTTTGAAATCCGATAAACAGTATAGTAGAAAAGGGCAAAAGGGCTAACTGGTTTCTTTTAATGTCCTAAAAACCCAGTTGATGCCATTTAATTAAAAGCCAAATCCTTATTTCCCTCCAATATTTATGGAAAACTCTTTCGATGCTAATTGTGGTGAGGGGTCTTGTTATTTTTGATGTTCATAAAGTTCTGAAAATAATTGGTTTCTTATTTTCTTGCTCGCACTTGCTGGTCTGCCACTTCATTTCTCTTTCAGCCATTACAGGATACTCGTCTATTCTTGAACCCATAGCACAAATGTTGCAGCTGCCCATCTTGCTATAATGAAACTTGATAGTACCTGAGAAATGTAATTAATATACTCAATTAACATAGAAGCCAGGCAAAGAAGCACTTTAAAAATGACTTATTTGGACAAGGATTTGAATTAACTAAGACACTAGATAAATATGTAACAATATGCTTATTATATATATATATATTAATATATGTACATATGTTTTGATTTTGTATACAGCTGAAAATTGTGAAAGACATGAAACTCTGAGTACTGTAAAGTTAGAGTTTTTCTTACTCGTACATCTGATTATATGATAACTCCTACGTTTTAATGTGGTAGAGCACTGTTGCTGTTGATATTTCATTTCCATTTGTTAATATATATATATATTTATATATATATATATATATATATATATATATATATATTTAGAGAGAGAGACAGACAAACAGACAGAGAGGAGCCATGGCTTAATGGTTAGTGGAGTTGCACCATACCCAAAAGGTTCCGGGTTCAATTCCCCTAACGGGAGAAAAGGATTTTGAACTTTACAAAAGAAAAAGACATTGGTTGGCATCTGGAAGGGCATCCGGCCAACAAATTCCTCACTGCCAAAACAAAGTCCCTCTCTGTCAGGGCACCAGCTGAGCCTTAATAACTGGGGGAGAAGGATGTTATACCCATATATATATATATGGTGGACGACAAAAACAACAACAAGTAAATAGCGTTGCTTAAATTAAATCTCACAAGTCAGGATTGCAGTCATGATTTTGTTTAGTTGACGACTAGCAGTTAAGAGTACAAATGAATCGTCAACTAAACAGAAGCCTGTTTGTAATCATGACTTAAGATATCTAATTTTAACAATGTTGTAGGGAATACAATCTAGTTAAAATATTTTGTTTTAGAAAATCAGGACCCAAATTCTCCTCAATATCTTTCTAACTCTGGTTGTAATTAAAATAAATTAGGACCAAATATTGTTGGTACCAGTTCAAGGTTTAGGGTCTTGTATCCCATGTTAGGGATACAAGAGTAAGCCAAATTTTATTGTTCGTGAATTAAATCAATGTCAACATTAATCTTCCAAGTTTCAAGTATTTTTTAGTGTGAAACCAAGTTTTGGTGTACTTGATAACAATTCCAAACGTGATTGTTGTTCATTGCAATATGTATGAAAACCTCCAATCAAAACAATTTACATGATGTAATAATTAGTCTTTTAAAGGCTAGTATAAATTTTGCCATCAATCCTTTTTTGTTTTAGTTCTTTCAAAATATCATGCAGGGCTGGGGGCACCGTTCACACTCTTGGTCCCCCTTGTAGGTAGCTTGGTGGCTACACATATCTTTTAATAAAAGCAATAAAAACACTTACCTCATCAAATTGCTAACGCTAAAATAGCTTTAAATTTTTGATAAAGTAAGAATATTGCGAAGCTTTAATATTTTTTGTTGAAATTGAGAAAAAATAATTTTTTATTTGTTTTCAGTTTAAGCTCGCTTGTAACCATGATGGTACTTTTCTTATGAAAGATACAGTAACGCCATCGATGTTAGTGTATCTATCTGTATCATAAATAATTGTTTCAATTATCTTTAAGCATCACATAATGATGATGATAATAATAAAAAGTATAAATTAGTCCTCGAAATAAGATATTCTTAATAATGTATGAGGTTCAATATAATCTAAAGCATTCTTGTTGAAAAAGTCTTTACTACAAGCAAAAATTCTTTCCCAAAATCAACTCCAGGCAGAGTAACATACTGACAAATATACTATTAGAAAATAATGACTGGAAATTTCAAGTAGAGCATGTCACAAAGAACATATCCATTGTTATTAAAAAATTATTTTTCTTGGTGGTATTTTACTCTCTTTAAGGAACTGGTCATGGCTGACCAGCTAGGACACCATTCACAAATCCGAAAAAAAACACACTGTTCTGTTCTGTGCTTTTTTTACAGCTCCTTTTACAACCTTTGGTACACCCGCGACCTCTTTGACATGGTAGGAAAGAATTGTTTTTGATCGACCTCTGTGTCTGACACCAACGACAGCTTCAAAACGTTAGTAAGTAATGAATAATTCCAGCTGTTCTCACGATGTGTCATAAGAATCTTTTGGTATTGCCCAAATTTTTACAGCACCAATTCGTTTTTGCGTCTGTCCACTCAGGTTACTCGAAGTATTTGACGGTAGCACTACAGTTCAAACAAAGATGTTCTCCTTTGACCAACTTCCTTTAGAATCCAGCATTCAGATCCATATGTAGCTATTAAAAATCCCAGTGCGACTAGACGTCTTTCCTTTGTTTCTATTGAAATCGATTCACACTTCTAGATCTTGGCTAGTGATGTCATTCCCTTCTTTGCCAAAGCGATTCCTCCATTACTTCTTTTGAGTCTTCCACAATGCTGGTAATCAGTGCTCCCAAACAGTTAAACTCATCTACTTTCTCTCGACATTTTGGTTGTCAACGACAAGGCGATCGTCATTGTGAGAGTTTTTCTGGAGGATCTTCATCACTTTTGTTTTGCTCATTTTACAAGCAAGGTAACGACTGCCAGTGAAAAAGACAGCTTCTTGAGAAAGAGGCCGGCACATTAACTGGCAGTCTTACATTTGTTTGTTAATTTTGTTTTTCTTGAATGCGTCTAGCTATCAGGACTATGTCACCTGCCTATCTGAGATGGTTGATTGTACTTTCACATATTTTTATTCCTCCGAGGTGAAAATATTTTGCATAATTATTCTTCAGTGGGAACCTGATTGAGACACAGTTAACGTAATTAATTACACATCAACATTAGTTTTGGAATAGGTTTTTGGATTTTCTTAGGATTGTTTTTTGATTTACCTAGAATTGATTTTGGATTTACCTACTATTATTTTTGGATACTGTTAGGATTGTTTTTAGATTTTGTTAGGATTGATTTTGGATTTTGTCAGCATTGTTTTTGGATTTTGTTAGTTTTGATTTTGGATTTTGTTAGGATTGATTTTGGATTTTGTCAGCATTGTTTTTGGATTTTGTCAGCATTGTTTTTGGATTTTGTTAGGATTGCTTTTGGATTTTGTTAGGATTGATTTTGGATTTTGTTAGGATTGATTTTGGAATTTGTTAGGATTGATTTTGGATTTTGTCAGTATTGTTTTTGGATTTTGTTAGTATTGATTTTGGATTTTGTTAGGATTGATTTTGGATTTTGT
>RDPX01000067.1:1181775-1228562 GCA_003991215.1 Morbakka virulenta
TCTCTCTCTCTCTCTCTCTCTCTCTCTCTCTCTCTCTCTCTCTCTCTCTCTCTCTCTCTCTCTCTCTCTCTCTCTCTCTCTCTCTCTCTCTCTTTCTTTTTCTATATCTTTCAGATGATGTTATGATCGAGCAAGTAAATTTTACTATAGTTAAGAGTCACTTTGTTTAATTTAAAGTTGTTGTAAAGAAATGCCAAAATCAAAAGTCATGTACAAGGGAAATCGTGGTTGATAGGTATTCAGAGTCAAAAAAACAATCAATGCTGAAAGAAAAGGCTATAGAGATAGCAGCATATGGAAGAGTATAGATTTCAAGGTCTTTTGTTAGGAAAAGGTTTACAGTTCTGGCATAGAAAATGAGATATTAATAAATTAAACAAATACATAAATACTTTTAATATAACATAAACATTATATGTAATATATCAACGTTTATCTCTTTATATATGTGCAAGATTAAATGACACTATACATTTGAAAGTATAAAGCTTGTAAAGAGGGTCATAATGGTAGCCTATTCAATGTGTTGTAAACTGGCATCAAATATGTAGGATTAGGAGTTCTGAATGCATTTCAAATATCCAACAATGTAAGGTTATAAGCTGAGGACACGACACAGCATACTGTATGAGCTACGTCAAATATAACCCTGAAAAGAACTAACAATTATCAGCACAAGTTAAGCTGTTCAGCTCAAAAATTGGGCTGCTGACCTACAAGGACCTGTGTGAAATAAGGAAAAAATAGAAAAGTAAACATTGGTTATTTTATCAAAAACAAATGCTTAGCAAAAAGTACTTTAAATGAAGCTAAGCTAGCTATTGCATTAATTTCATTCAGAAGCTTGTTCAACGAGACTGCAATGTGAAAGAGAAAGATGAGTTTCCCAGACTACTCTCTTATTTCTTGTAATACTAAGATTATTTTGCTATCAATAAAAATCAATAAAAATAAAAGATAGAAGAAGTAAAAAGGAAAAGAATGAAATATGAAAAGTAACCCTTCCTCTAAAGTGGCCTCCAGTTTTGCTTAGGGTGAAATAAATAACAAGAAAATAAAAGTGAACTGCAGATTTTCAAATCAATATAAGATTTATGCAAGATAATGTTTTTCCTAATATTTTGGTTTTTGATGTTCAACAAAGAAGAAGGAGGTGATAATTGCATAACAGTAACGAACACAGTAGTGGAAAAATATTTTCTTTCCATTTTTTTTCATTATATTTTTCTCCTATAACTCATGGTATTGGATTTTATATTAAAATAAAAAAATATAATAATAAGATGGTACTGGGTAAAGCATTTCCTATAAAATTACCAACCATACACAAATATTAGTTAACTTTCCAATTTTTATTCTAATTACACTGTCATGGATCACTTCTTTCATCGTACCAAGATTATATTTAAAAAAATCCTTATCCGAGGTTATAGGTTTTAGGCGGTCTTGCCCATTTTTTAACCACAGTGAACAAGAAAAATTTTGATTACTTTATAAAAGTATACAGTGCTTTTAGTAATCAACAGTAAAGTTTACACCTTCTTAACATAAATAATATATTTCTGATTCTGATATCACTGTTAAACGTTGAAGTTCTTCATTTCGCTAAACAACTTGCTTCTTTTTGCTATCCTGATCATAGATCTTTCAATTATTTCTATTTTTATACAATCAATCTAAAAAAAATAGTTTATTTAGAGGTCCTTAATGGGTACATACATTGAACTCGAAGTAAATTTCCTCACAGATTTCATTTTTAAAAATAAAGATTTTTAATTGTATTAGGTATGTGTCATCTCAATTTATTTTATACAAATTTATGAGCACCACCAATTCGATATAAGATACTTTAGTTAGTTCATAGGGTTTTGATCTCGAATTTAGAAATAAATGCCTTTATAGCTGGGTAGACATTTAATAAGAAATTTAATATAATATTTTTGTCCTAAAAGTTTCGTATTTTCCCAATAAAATTAAGATATTCAGCCCAAGGAGTTTCTTGACTTACCCTTATAAAAAGGTTAAAATAGTCAATGAGGATAAATAAATATAAATTTATATATATATATATATATAGTAATATTAGTAAAGTATACCAATGTTCACTAAGAATCCTCAATGTTTCCAGAGCGTTTATAAATCCAGTATAGTATACAAAATAACTAGACAAATTTAGCAGTTACTACTAGTTTCACAATCTTCAAACTGCAGTTTTAAGATTGTTAAGAAAACATGAAACTATATATATATATATATATGTATATATAACTATATATATATGTATATATAACTATATATTCAAGCTACAGACAGTACTGTTTCGCCCTTTGTGGGTTCATATAACTATATATATATATATATTATAGTGCTTTCGATTCGGTTAACCGTATTAGAGTGCTCGATACANATATGTATATATAACTATATATATATGTATATATAACTATATATTCAAGCTACAGACAGTACTGTTTCGCCCTTTGTGGGTTCATATAACTATATATATATATTATAGTGCTTTCGATTCGGTTAACCGTATTAGAGTGCTCGATACATAAATGCAGGGCGTAATAAAAGGAAATTCACTCGTCAGGAAATGCACATTTCCTGACGAGTGAATAAAATCACGAAACAGGCTTGTCGAGATGGACAGTGTACATTTTTGATTCTTTCCAACTTATTATATCTCTTTTATATACATATTATATATATATATATATACCAGTATCGAAGTAATATCGAAGTAAGCTATCGACAGTGCTCAATAATATAAGAATATTAGAGCTATCATATGGTGGATGACAAAAAAATCAACAAAACTTAGTTTCATGTTTTCATAATCGTCAGCTAAACATAATGAACATCCAGCGTACTCTAGCGTATCTAGCTCTAACTAGAACAAATTACAAAAGATATAAAATTACTCTCATGGGATTGACATAATTGGTACAATTGAATATGCAGTAAATTAAAAGATTTTTTAATTGCTTTATCACACCTAGTCCTCTGATTTATAATTACCTAACAGGACTTTATTTAAGCGTCTACATTTTGCAAGTTTTGTTGATTTTTTTGTCGTCCACCATATATAAAAACATACATTAGCTATTCGAACATGAAGAAAATACTGTACTCTATGAGCAACGTCCCATATTCCCTGTAAGACAACCATTGAAAGAAACATTTACACATTTTAGTTTCTACAATGTTTATTTCAAACATAGATCTCAAATTCATTTCAGTTGAGAATAGTTTCTGTCTCTACCCCTGCGAAAGATGATCAAAAGGTCCAGCTTGAATTTGACCTTCTCACAGCTGGAATCATGAACTCTGAATTCATTTTAATTCTTTATGTTCTGGGTTAACAATTTTCTAACATGTTTATATATAACAGTGTTTCATTGTGCTAATTTTGAACTGTGAAACAAGCACTTCTTCATTAGTTTCTTAGCAAACCTTTTTCTTGTGCGACATATACACAGTTATGTAGGTAAACATTTACATAATATTACAAACCAGTAAAATAACTTAAGTTAGAACCAATGAGATCATCAGTCGATACGATCATCATTTATAAAGCTCTACATATAGCTGTATAGAGGATTTCAGCTCCGGGTGTGCCAAAAATTATTTTAAACAATTTGGAAGTAGCAAACTATTTAAATATTGAACTAATGTTTCGATTGGTAATGTATCTTTCGTACCGCGTTATTTCAAGAATTAACAGTTTTTTCATCAATCATTATTTTGGACCATTTAGGGAAGAATTTGTTTACAAAATAGAAAAATTTTATTCAATGATAGTCTCTGGTGTTGCCCCTGAGAACAAATTTTTCAAATTTCTTATTGCTATTAACTAATATTGAAGAAAGTCTTTGATTCTTTCTGCCTGCAGATTCAAAAGCTTTTTGAGACATGAATTTCTAAAATTCTTAAACATGTCACTTGTTCTGTCAGAAAGCAAGTGGCTTTCTGGCACCGACAAATAGAATTGTAAAATTTTGACTTGGGTTAAACTTGCTTGAACTGCCATGTGTACTCAACGACCTTTGTCGAAACTAATACTTTTTGATGATCTGAGTAGTTATCCTCTTTCTTTTAACTTTATCTAGCGGCATCGGTGTCTCACTTTTAAAGAACAACGTTTTCGTTCCAAAATGTTGGCTTTCGTTTCATTAAACAGCCACTTTCCATTCAAGATACCTTTTAAAACCTTGTATACTGTAATTTAGCACAACAGATACAGAAATTAAGAATTGACATCTATGGTACTCGACCGAATATATGGATTTTTGTAGGAAAGTACAGTCTGTGAATAGTACGTACTTATATATGTAGCAATATTGTTATTTGTATAAACAATTTTGGATTTGAAATGACCCTCGATTGAAAACATATATTTTTTTATCTTTTGATGTTTTAGTGTACAGTACATATTTTTACTACAAATTAACAGTTATTTCACCAAACTAATTAAAATGTTATAAAGCTACTGTTGTTGCTTTTATTTGATAATATCTTTTAACGTTAATTATTAATTTATCTATATAGTAATAAATACTCGTTACTTAATATTCCCTGTACACACTGGTTTACATATAGGACCTGTTAAGATAAACTGCATGAGTTCCGAAATATAAAAGATCTGTGGAACAAAACTTTAATAATGCAAATAAGATAATGTTTGTTTTAGCAAAAATTCTCTACTTCCATTTAGATAAAAGCTAAGTTGACATTTATTAACTTATTCTGGCGCCTTGGTCCTTTCGAGTGCCAGCAAAACAGTATTCGTCCAAAGTGAACTTAATGTCAATTGCAAAATTCAAGAAATAAAGGGATAATTCCCATCATAAAATACGATAAAAGCTTAAAATATACGGTACCAAATCAAATATCTAAAAGAACGAAAAGGATGAAAGTGGGAAACACAAAAATCTTCTGGATAAAAAGGACTGAGGCTTAACTCGCTATGAAGAAACAGTCAAAATAATGGCTAGAAGCACAAATTGACGATGCCAAAAAATGGGAAGAGGCATAGGGCATGTAGAGAGACTATAATGTGCTTAAATTAACCAATAATCAAAAGCTTTTCTGCAGATCAAACGTGTATTAGTTATTTATTGATCATCAGGACGTCACATTGCTATTAACTCTTTTTTTGTACCTTTCAACTTGTGTCTTAGAATTTAGAGTAGTGTCTTGTTGTTTTGTGTACCAATATATAAATGATTTGAAGAACTCTTTGAAATTAAAGTAGTGCTTATGTAAATTTTTATAATCAGGTGTATAGCCGTTTTTACTCACACTTTGTACCGTTTTAGTATCAATAATCATAAAAAAAAAATTGTTTTTAGAAAACTACAATAAACTATCATTCTAGTAATTAGGCAGACAAACTGGCGTAAAGGGTATAATCGTCTCTTTCAATTTAATCTTACATTTTATTTATTTCTCTTCTTTGGTCCCTTAATATTTTTTATGGTGGCTAATCAATGGATTAACATCAAAAATTGGTGAAAAGACCAGGTGTATACAGAACAAATCTACGAATACCAGCCACTGAGGCAAAATTTTTAAAAGGTTATATAAGTTTGCTCAAAATGTCTGGCAAGTTTAAACCTTAAGATTTGGCGCAACAGATAAAATTTATGTTTTAAAAAAAAATTGCATTATTTGGTGTATATTTATACACACATGCTTTATTTCTTTTATGAAAAGTGTCCAATTTCAAAAGGAAAAAATATTATTGTAATTCAAAGTTTTGAATATTAACTTTATTGGTAAATTGCTCCTTAAAGCACCATTCGACTTCATTGAAAGTCGACTGTTTTTTTCAACTTTTCTAACAATGCTAAAAAATCTCTTTTCTTCAGCAGTGCTACTCGTAGTTACCGAAGTAATCTCTGCAACTTCAGACAGGTTAGAAACTCTAGAAGAGTTTTTCCCCTGGGAACTTCTTTTCAACCCAAGTAGATATTAACTCTTTTATTAACAAGAAGATATTAACTCTTGATCAAGACAGCTTGAGTCTCTTCTTTATCAAAGTCAATGTGTTTGAGTTCTTCTTAGGCTCTTCCTTCCATTTCAGTATCTTTCAATGTTTGATAATCAATAATTTGTCATGTTGCGTTCGACTTGTGAATTTCAATCAACATTGGATTCCCAGCCTGCTTAATTGTGAAAGGAAATTTCTTCTCCAAATATAATATGGTAGAAAAAATTCACTTTATCATTCCACCAAGGAATATTTGCTTAGTTGGCTTCACAATGTCATCATCAGCGAAGTCAAATATCAAGTATCTCTTACAATGTTACACAAAATAATGCAGTTTGCCAACTTCTTTCTGAAGCTCTTTATCATGACTTTTAGTAAACGAAGCTAAAGAGATGTGATACTTTATATTGACATTAGTTTTTTAGTAATTATATCTGACGTCATTACACCCTAATGACTAAGTGAAATATATTTCTTGTATAAATGCAGAGGCAGTTGTGATTCAGTACTCTTATATTATTATGGTTTTAGAACAGCCTTGCTTGCATGATGCTATATAATTTGCTGCATCATATTGGCTCGCTTCCTTAGCACAAAAAATTGTTTCAAGAGAAATATATCGGACAACGATTGTTTTGAATGCTATTTTCATACAAATCTTACCAATTTAAATAATTTCTACCCCATGCAAATGTATGAAACACAAATCAATAATTACGTGAAAAATTTAATTAACTAAAAGAGTATTTGCTCATTCAGTGATGTCATTGTTCTAATTCCACTTCTTATTCGAATTGAATTGTGCTTCCTGAACAATATATCAATAAGAGATATTTACTACATAATAAAAGATAAAATGACACAGAAGTTAGTTACAAAAGTAAAATTTTAGAAAACAGGGCAAAATAAAGAGAAAAGCGCGTGGTGTTAAGGATGTCACATAAACTATGCAATTTAGCAAGTCTTGAAAATTGTAAACTTTAAAAGACGTGGCAACTGGAACTAACACTTATATTGTAAGAATTTTTTAAAATGAGAGTTCGATTCGAAGTAAGTTTACTTTTCTTGAATGCTAATGTCCGTATATCAATTGAAGTCTTTATCATGACCCTTTATACACTTTTTTGGCCTCTCTACCTCGGCTTACATCTACCAATGTCAATGACCTGCAAATTTAATGTTACTTTCTATTGTATTATTGAGTTATGCACTAAATTTTTTAAAATAAGAATTTAATGTTTTTTTCAGGTATGGTCTGCTATCCAGATTTCTCCAGGCTTAGTATTTTATCTACCCTGTTGGCATTATTAATCACAGAATGCCTTGGAACCCCTTTATTAAGTGCAAGAAGATTATTTAGACGAAATATGGCATCTTCAAGAGAACAAGTACGGAAATTACAACTTCAGGCTATGTTACAATCACTTGAACCTGAAAGTGATCTTGATGCACTAGCTCGTGCTGTCGCCAAGGATCAGTCAATAGCCATGAAAAGAGCAGCAGAGGATAACGTTCCGTCTTCAAACGATTTTGAATTCTCACAGGGTAAAGGTAGTAGAGAAAGTAGCTCAAAACTTCCTTGGGACATCATTAAAAGAAATGTTCCTTTTGGCTCGCCTGGAAACGTTAATCAGGTACAAAAACGAGGTACACCGTGCAGTCGTAGAAAAAGAGATTTGGATTCGCAACATTCCGACAAGAGATCCCTGCATGGCACAGCAGGAGAAGGTTGGGTACCATCTTACCAAATGTATGATGAACTGTGCGAGGACAGTCAACCCGTGGAAGTAGTTAAGATACAAAAACTGATTGTCCAGGATGGTGTAATTAGAGACAATTATATTGTTGAAAAAGCAATGATACAATAAAAACGTAATTTACTTTCCAAAATGTGATTTCATCAAAGTGTTCTCGTTGTTCTTCGGGGTTTTTTCAAGAAAGTGACAACCGCTACTTACAAAAAAGGAATAAAAACACCAACCGAAAATGGAGAAAAATTAATAAATTTTATGCAGTAATAATTGACGAATTTGGGCTTGATTGCCACAAGGGAAACAAATAAAAGAACAGATGTAGTCAGCAAAAGACTTCAGAAGATTAAAATCAGAAAATGTGATATTGGAATCTTTTTAGCTTTCCTTGGTATGTATTATAGATACTCGTATAGACTATAGATTTTTATAGATTTGGTGCTTAGGAGGAGTTTGTTAGATGATAAACATTTAGCCACAACCAGATAAAAATGAAGCAAAAATTTATAGATCAGTGTTATTTTAATCCGAATGTCATATTTTATAGATTCTTAAAATAGACTTTTGTTAAATTAAGTACTCAGCACTGGTTTGGGCTAGAATTTGTTCAAAGCTCTACAAACAGATGAAACAAAACATAATTGAAAGATTGGATGGAGAAATAAAAATGTAACGAGTTCATGAAAAAGAAACTAAGCCATAGCTCTAGAAAATGTATAGAAAACAATTTACCGAAACCTATATTGTCAGCTATCAAACTATCAAATATTAACAGCTTAATAGAAGCAGTTAAATTTCGAAAAATAATGTTTAATATTAGCATATTTTAAGAAAGACAATAGAAATAACTTCTTGAGAGTAAGCAAATACTAACATATTTTAAGAAAGACAATAGAAATAACTTCATGAGAGTAAGCAAATACCAGCATATTTTAAGAAAGACAATAGAAATAAATTTTTGAGAGTAAGCAAATACTAACATATTTTAAGAAAGACAATAGAAATAACTTTTTGGGAGTAAGCAAATATCAGCATATTTTAAGAAATAAAATAGAAATAACTTTTTGGGAGTAAGCAAATATCAGCATATTTTAAGAAAGACAATAGATATAACTTTTTGGGAGTAAGCAAATAACAGCATATTTTAAGAAAGACAATAGATATAACTTTTTGGGAGTAAGCAAATATCAGCATATTTTAACAAAGACAATAGATATAACTTTTTGGGAGTAAGCAAATATCAGCATATTTTAANATATTTTAAGAAAGACAATAGAAATAACTTCATGAGAGTAAGCAAATACCAGCATATTTTAAGAAAGACAATAGAAATAAATTTTTGAGAGTAAGCAAATACTAACATATTTTAAGAAAGACAATAGAAATAACTTTTTGGGAGTAAGCAAATATCAGCATATTTTAAGAAATAAAATAGAAATAACTTTTTGGGAGTAAGCAAATATCAGCATATTTTAAGAAAGACAATAGATATAACTTTTTGGAAGTAAGCAAATAACAGCATATTTTAAGAAAGACAATAGATATAACTTTTTGGGAGTAAGCAAATAACAGCATATTTTAAGAAAGACAATAGGAATAACTTCTTGAGAGTAAGAAAATATTAGCATACTTTAAAAAAAACAGTAGAAAAAAATTCCCTTGCAAGCCTTCTAGAAAAAATGTCGATTTTCCAGAAAAGAATATTTGCTCACTATCAAGAGGGGAACTTTTGTTTGAATATAAAGTTCAATAGCCAATTAATAGAAAATAGAAGTCAAATTACTTCAGAAGTAAAAGTACTTTAACTTTGTTAATTAATATTCTACGTTCATTTCATTCTTTTCCCATAGTTAGTTTACCTTATAAACAGTAAATTATTTAAAATTGATATCCAAAATGACTAAATCTGATCTAACTTTCACTGCCCAAAGTATTATCCACAGTTTTTATGTAAAATCCAGAAAAATTCATATAACTTATTTTTATGACAATTAATTACAAAATATTGAAGAGGTGCATAATTTTCTTAAGTATTTTTGTAGAAAGCTAATATTAACGATAGGTGGAATCCAAAACTTAAAATAAAATATAATACATTCTTTTTAGTATGAGAAGAAAATGGTATTCATTTCCTGAACAACTAAAAACTTGGGTCATGATTTGAAAAGTAAATACTGTGATAAATATTTCACAATAAACAGACTTTTAATGAAAACTGCAACTAGAGAAGTTTACTTTTTTCTACTTTTTCTTTCTCCTAAATTTTGCCCAGGTTTCACTGGTCATTTTCGGCATAGCATAATTAGATCATTCTGTACAATAGGTCCCGAAGATGACCAACAAAAGCTGGTCGAAACATAGACTAGGAAAGTAGTATAACCACTTTTCATGCTGACTCTTGGTTTGAAATAATATTTCAATGTGTTATTTTTGTGTCACTTAAAAGTGAAATTAAAGAAATTAAAATCGTCTTGCTTAAAGCTAAAATCAAACTTGTGCTTTTAACCTCCTATTTCTAATGGCTTTTTGTCATTTACTTTTCCCCTGGGCCCTTCTAATATACATCATACTGATGTTGCTCTTTTAGAGTAATGATTAACAAAAACAGTGCACATAATTATATTCTGCAGCATAGATACCGTATTTCTTTTAATAAACACCCCGGATTTTATTACAAAATCCAGCTTTTGGCTAAAGGACTTAATAGAGCGTTCAGTTTATTACAAAATTAAAATTTCATGCAAACTTCCTCTTGGCGAATGGTCGATGTGAAAAAATAATATTCGTTGTTATCTCTAGTTGGGGCAGAATAAATTGATAGTCAACAAGAAAAATCCATATAAGGTATGCTTTATTTTTTGTTGCATTTAAATTTTGAAAATTTAGTCTGTTTTCTAATAAACGCCCCTATTCAAGAGAGGGTAGTGTTGATAAGAGTAAATAGGTTTAAGCCCTAGACGACTTTCAAAGAATTCTGGGGATGGACTTCGCTTACAGGTTTGACCTTAATTTACCAACAAACAGATTACAAGATGAGGATACAAGATTGAGTTTTTTACTTGTGTCTATCTATTATCAGAAAACGAAAACATTTTCAGTTTATCTACTAGCACATAACTTAATGCCACTTCATATTTTCTTTAATGGTGTCAAATTACTTTTCTACAACATGGAAGAGAAAAGCATTATTGGTAATCAAGCAGCTGTGTGGTGAATCTATCTATCCATCTATACATTTATCTGTTTTCTCTACCAACGTCACCAATCATGGCACCACAAAACTTCCTTTGTAGTTTGTATTTCATATAATTTTATTCTCTGTCCAAGGTTGCCCCCTTCTTCTTTTTATACTAGTAACAAGTTTGTCTTTGCCTGCCACTGGCTCTCTTTTCTTCAAACTTTTCTGTACTAACCTCGAATTCTATTTTGTTCTTTCTACCTATATGACGAAAAAAATATATTTTGATTAGACCCCTTTGTGTATCCGCCTTCCCCCCTCCCCCCTTCCCTTCTACTACTATTTTATTCCTTTGCTCCATGACACTCTTATCATTCGATTGAAATAACTTAGTTCTAAAGATGTGTATTGAATAATTATGCTTTTATCATATTACCTCTTATTAGCACTTCTTTTATTTAGTAACCCACAGATAAGATAAATTTCATTTGATGATGAAACGGAAAACGTAGGGAGTGGACAAAGAGCAGCCCTTAGAAATCTCTCCAAACCCCTCTAATAGGTAGGCTTTCTTCTTTTATAAATTTGAGAGACGTTTCACAGATCAGAATTATTTTATTCCTTGAAAATGTACGGGGAAATTTAAAGAAAAAGATAGTTCAGAGTCAAATTAATGGTGAAAAAATGAAAGAAAGCTGGCCTAGGCTACTAATCAAAAGCTAGAAAAAGTAGGTATTTTAGGAGCAAAGCTTTAGTTAATGAAAATTGTGTAGTCTGTTTTTGTCTAAATGGGGAGATTTGTAAAAGTAATTCTAGCTGTTGTGTTAGCATAAACCTTTCTTAATAGTCTTCCTATTTTTAATAGCTCTTCTCGCAGATTAAGCCTTGCTTTCTGATTCAGAATCAAAATTACGAATCAATTCTTGTGGAAACAAATCCGGACCAAAATATGTAGCGGTTAAGGAAGGAAAGTCCCACGTTGATTTTTCCAAGTCGATGGTAAGATTACTTAACCAAATTATAGAAAATATAGGTATTTAGTTTTGGTCATTTCTAATTCCCTATAGGGCATGGCTTAAACTTGTTTCATTATACCATTTGAAAGCTAACAGTTCCTTGAGAGGCCACATTGAAATAAAAACCCTAATTAAGTAAACTTCAGGTTCACTTTTAATACCTAGTGTAACCCAAAGTAAAGTATGTAAATAGATTAATACCACTGATTAATATTTTTGGGATGTCTTCAACGGTCTTATTTTTCAGTGAAATTTGCACACGTCATGGTATATAGTACAATGAGGATCTTATCGTTAGTAAAATGTGTTAATCTTCTTATTTAAACTACTAGCTGGTCCACGTCTACCTTCATTACGACCCTGGCCTGTCATTAATTGAATTTATGTCACCATTGTAACTTTGTTGGTAATTTAAGCAAAAGTAATTTTTAAAATATATCGTCATTACTCAATTTTCAGTAATGAATTAGAAATAGGTTGTATATCAAAAAGCAGTTAAAGTGTTACAGCCAACGCAATCTGCATCTAAAGTACCTTGGCGTACCTCTAGTAACGATCAAGACAATTCACAGCTCTCACAGATCTTCGTCTGTTTTCCGACAGTTTTGAGCGACAGTCCATAGCTTTCCTGTATTTTTTATAACCAAACATTTAGCCTTTCAACACCAGCATTTCTAGATGATAATACAAAAAGCTGGTTGCTCATTATTTCAAGTTTCTCTCTTCCATATTCTCTAGTCAGGTTATTTCTTTTACATTGGCAAAATTTTTAAGCACTTGCCATTAAAACACCTTCGAAGACTCTACAATATTGTAAATATTGTGTACTAAGAGACCATTTCTGGTCAAAAAACACTATAGACGTTGGACAGAGACGTTAACTTTGTGTTGACAATTGAACTAATGGTTTCTTACCTTTCCTTTGCCTTTTTTCATTGTTTCTTTGTGTATTTCTAATATTCTATCTTTATCTACTTTTATTTGAATTCTTAAATGTTTTGTGAGGAATTTTCATAATTTTCTTTGCTGTCTTGCCGACATTGTTGTTTCTTTGTAAAAATATAAGCAAATATGATGGTCAGGAGCGTTTGGGGCCACAACAATTTAAGAACAACAAACATTTTGTAAGCTTGATGCATACACCCAATTTCGTAACTTTGTTTTTCCTTCTCGGCTGCTCTCATCAAGGACTACCAATCCCCTCAGTTCTCTGCAATTAATTGGGTTGCTGAAGTGTTCTGCTTTCATTCTTATACCACAAATCCCCTCTCCAATGACGCATTTTTCCTTTTTTGCTTTTTCATATTCAACATTTTTCTTTTATCAAATACTGTGGGTTATTTTTAAACATAAGCAAGCCTTTGAAAACTCCCTTTCCTTGCTATAATACCAAGACTTGTCACATGAACACTTTTGTTAATGACTGAATTTGTTATCTATACTAGTTTTGTTCCACCGGAGGCAAAAAACACTGTCTGTCATCTACAGATTACACTCTTGCTTATGAATTATCTTAGAAACATAGCAGCGATAAGATAAATTTGCTTGAACATAAAAGAATTCCTTTTAAAAAAACAAAAGATAGATTCTTCTCCCATTTTCTAATAAATAAGGAATAGTGATCAGTAAGGGTTTGTGATATGCTGCCATGGAATTGCCGTGAAATTGCCATGGAAAAGTCACTTTTGCTCATCTTTTCGCTCTTACCTTGTCAGTTTACTGCAGAGCTGTTTATACCTTTTCTTGAGAGCTGTCCTCTAAACATCTAGTTTTTATCAAATTACATAATTTTTTTTCTTATGATGATAGAACAGCTTTAAAGATTCCATATAATTTAAAAATAGCGATCAAAATAGAAACTATTTACAAATAAAAATGAAGGTTTTCGTAGTTATTAGTAGATATATCTATACGCCTCATAATTTATGTCAAACCCATAGTTGTTGTCACTTGATTAACAAAAGAGATTTATTAAGTTAAAAGTGATGGTAGTCACCTGTTACTACTGCATTTCATCCCTTGATACTGACTTTTTATCATTATCATAGTTGAATATTTTAGTTTTAAGAATGGATGCTAAGATGATTAGTATTAGATTTAAACCACTTGCTTGAAAGAGCAACAAGATATTTATTTCTTAGGTAGAGCTTCATTTTCTAAATAATTATTAATTATGACTAGTGCAAATATCTGAAAGTTTAAATAAGAGTATTGTTATTTTTAGAAATGGAAAGCTTTTGGGGGTAAAATTGAAAAGGGGTGAGTAAACTGGACTCAATATGGCTATTCTATTTTTAACTTTGTTATATTTTACCCCTTGCTGGAGGATAACATTAAGAAACATTTTAAACTGTAACAGTAGCAGTAGAAGTTATAGTTTTATTTTGGAATAACAGCAGCAGTAGTATGAATATTAATAATAATAATCGTTAGTTAGTGATCAATAACGCATGCTCAGGCACTTTGACGTCATGGTCAGAGTACTAGAAACAGAATACATGAGATCGAGAATGGCGGAATGGATAAATGGTGTAAATGTCAATAGTACTAATAGAAAACTTGTTAGCTGTTTCTCCTTCTTAGGAATGACATCTTAAAGACAAAATTTACCTGCAACCATTACAACATATGCTCTGATATACGAATTTCTAGTTTGTCGATTTGGTGTCCAAATTTTGAGACTTAAAATATATCTTACTAAACTTTAAAGACATCTCCAGTGTACATTTTCGTCTTTTTTATAAGGAATTATGTGACGTAAATATTATAATATAAATAAGTAGGTTGATTGAGACATGGAAAATATTAATTTTAGACAAAACATTATGTTAACCAGATATGTTACTAGAGAGTATGAAAAAGGGGCCCTTTATTGATTTAAAGGAGATTGACATTTTCGACAAGTGTAATTTCTGCATGAATAATAAATACTAATTATGAATTAACTTCAAATTGTAAAATGTAGATTAGTAATTCTTTCAATTAACAGAAAATTTGCTTTGCTTAGGACCTGTATTTCTGTAGTATGTTTTACTAACAAAGAAATTGTATATAGAAATAAGAATCTTAGATTAATAAAGTAAAAATAAATGAGTTTTATTAGTTTTCTTTGAGGTCTCTCTCTACCTTTAAAATTTAACAAAATTGTACATTTTCTGCTGTCACTTGAGTAGCACTATCGTTAACTGTCCTTTTCGGTGATTTTTTATTAAAGTTTTATACCAAAATATAAACACTTCACCATTACTTATAATAAGCAAAACATAATGTTTAACAATAAAAATTTATGGAAATGTACCAGTTCATTTCAAGATTTGATATTAACACAAGCTTGGCGTCTATCCTCTGGCCAACCTGTATTTTAAAAAAACAACATAAGGTCAAAACATCAAATCTTGTAGTTTTGTGTTCCATGGACTGAAACATTTAATATAAATGACTGACTCAATCATTTATATTAAATGTTTGGAAATTCAGTAAATACTGATAAAAGGATAATATTTGTCCACGAAGAGAGCAAAATCACATATAATCACAACGATGCAACTGCGCAAGTACAATCAACTGACTATAGGTCCGTCTTAAATACTACAATGGAAAATTCTATAAGCGTATCTAATATTCTACAAGTTTTCTAGAAACACACACATAAAACATTCTGGAAGGTTCTAGTATAAAATGGAAAGTTCTCTAAAGAACAGTCTAGAATCCACTTTCCAACACTCATAAGTCATCCGTATTTGAAGTATTTTTGTCATATTTGGTCTGGTACCAATGGCCTCTTACTGTTCTACCGAATATAAAGAAGAAATAAAAACCTCATAAGACACATTAGTTTCCAGGCTCCAGCCGTTGTTCTAATCAGTAACGGAAGCAGAGAAGGTGGGCTCAGGGTAACAACAGTTCTGGTTGGAGGGCCGTTAATAGAATAGAGCTGTGTCTGCCAACAGAGAGAAAGACCTCGACAAAAACTGGAGGAATTTGAAGGGCAGTCGACATGCACGGCAAAAATTATTAAGAAAGCGCTTAAAGCAGAGTCCAGACCCATATTTATGTCCCATTGATTCATTTGCAAAGACTTTTATCTGTGCTTCATCGATTGTTCTAAGGCTTTGACACTGTTGTTCATGATATATCATGGAATGACATGCGTGATACGGAATTTCCTTTTCACACCCTATTACTGCTGAAATCCATGTGTGAGCAACAGAGAGCTACGGTAAGAACAACCTATGGACCTAGAAATGGTTTGAAATCCAACAAGGTGTCTGACAAGGCTGCACCCTGTCACCTCATTTGTTTAATGTCTACTCGGAGTCAATCATTAGGAAAGCACTACTGGGATTTGAAGGAGGAATAGATGTCGCAGGTCACAGTTTGTCGAACCTAAGATACGCTGACGATGTTGTCCTGATTGCCTCAAGTATGACTGAACTGCAAGAAATGATGGACCGAGTGAAAAGGGAGAGTAAAGTTAGCGGAATGTCGAAAATGTCATCGAGTTCACATACCTGGGGGCTACATTCTCAAAAAAATATGATTATTGCAAGGAAATCAAAAAAAGAGTAGTAGTTGCAAAAAAAAAGGGCTGCGATTGCTCTCACTAACATCTGGAAGAACAGAAATATGAGACGAAGAAAAGAGTCCTAACTTCTCTTGTGTTTTCGATAGCACCTTATGGGTCAGAATGTTAGGTCAAGAAGACATCAGACAGAAAACGACTGGATAGCTTTGACCTGTTGTGTTATCGCAGAATCCTTCTTATCAGTTGGACAGAGTGAATCATTAAATAATGAGTCGGTATTGCAAAAGATCAACTGCGAAAATCGTTTGTAAAACATCGTTTGTTAAAAACTATTCAGTCATGGTAAACTCGATTATACAGGAACTCTGTGTTGATATTGACCTATATATGGACGATCGCAACACCATTTTGTATGCAAGTGCGAACACTATCGAAGGTAAGCTTGGAGTTAAGACTAAGAGACCAAGAAGACAAAACCAACGTAAAAAACCAAAATGGAAAGTTCGCATTGAAATTGAAATAAAATAGTTGAGAGACGAGATGTCATCACTTAGTGAATTTGAAAAAAATAGCAAACCAAAAACAGGAAAAGCTAGAAAGATTGTAAGGAAGTATAAGATCGCAAATCCCTGCGGCATCTCGAGTGTGAAAGAAGAGTTAAAACAAATTATGTAAGTAAAAGGACAGCGACTAAGGACATTTGATAACCGACACAATTTTTACAGACAAAATAAAACTTTTCAAACAAATGCAAAGAAGCTTCATTGGGAGATCAGAAATAATCAAATTACAATTAAGAAAGCATCATCTAAGGAAAACGTGGAGGAGTTTTGGAAAGGTATATGGGAATAAGAAAAAAACTTTAATGAAAAAGTGAACATGATTGGAAATAATGAGAAGAAGAATGAGCACATCAACAAACAAGAGTGAGAAAATATTACTTAACGGAACTGAGAGCAGCATTAGCCATAAAGTTCCGAACTTTTGTTTAATGTATTTATCTTTGCCTCGTGGCAAACTCGCAAACTTACTGAATAGAGTTATACATAAACCTGAAAAACTCCAGAATGGCTGTGTGAAGGAACAAAATGCTAGCTGATTAATAATAATGTAACGAACGATGTCAAAATTACCGACCAATTACACGTCTGTCAACAACATTCGAACTTTCAACATCAGTCATGACAGACACAACATGCATACACCAGGAACGGAACAGCCTTATTCCTCTCGAAGACAAAGGATGCAGATGCAGATCGTGCGGGTGCAAGGATCAATTTCTAGTAAACAAAATGATTCTTTCAAATTGCAAAAAAGAAAGAAAAAGAATTTGAGTTGTACATGGATTGACTGCAAAAAAGCATTTGATAGCGTTCCACACGACTGGATCCTTAAGTCTTCAGAATTTTTAAAAGTATTATACCGAAATAAGAAGGCTAGACACTACGATCAGGAAATTACTAAGAACTTATGACATACACCACTTAAAAGCCAATGTTGAACTTCTTTATCTCTCCAGAAGATCCGTGGGAGAGGGTTAACAAAACTCTTACTTTCTTAAAAGACGTCCATAATTAATCTTATCCGATATTTAGATCTATTGGAAGATTGAATGTTGCAGTTCGTGTTTAGCCATGGAAATAAAAAAGGTTCTCATTCTGTTGTTAAGGAAGCAAAACGGTTTTCGCGAGAGCTAGACCTTGACTTGAAAATTGAGGTGGAAGATGAATTGAAGAATACTGACAATGCCCGCAAATAAAAAAAGATTAACAATAAAAAAAGGGAAACAACGTTATCGACAATGCCTGGAAGTCAAAGCCATTGCATAGCCAAAACGCACTTCAAAGCCAGAAAGTTGATGTTGATATAGAAGACACCCATCAGTGGCTGCGAAGTGCTGGTCTGAAGAGAGATGGAAGGGATTTTTGTCGCTGCTTCAGATCAAGCACTCTTTACGATGAATTATCAGGGGAATGTGATTCATAATGGTGCAGACGAGAAGTGTAGGTTCTGTAGCAAACGTACTGAAACCATTGACTATCTCATTTCAGGCTGTTCCATCCTTGCGACAAATGATTATACCAACAAAACAATCGTGTCGGTCAATATATACACTGGAAAATCGGTAACCACTATGAAAGCGAAACAACGGACAAGTGGCATGAGCATAAACCTTGACCTGTTCCTAACAAACCAAACGTGACTATTCTATGGGACTTCCCAATAGGTACTGACAGAACCATACAAGCTAATAGGCCGGAC
The DNA here is from genome assembly GCA_003991215.1 of Morbakka virulenta. Taxonomy (NCBI): domain Eukaryota; kingdom Metazoa; phylum Cnidaria; class Cubozoa; order Carybdeida; family Carukiidae; genus Morbakka; species Morbakka virulenta. Next base: position 1,200,503 of record RDPX01000067.1, read on the forward strand.
ATTGTTATCAAGGACAAGCTGAGTAACACGTGTAAAATGATTGCTGTAAGTATACCATCTGACAACAACGTATCTGCAAAAGAATTTAAAAAGCTCAGCAAATATGAAGACCTTGAAATTGAAATGTCGAGGATCTGGAAAATGAAAACAAAAACAATACCTGTCATAGTTTGGGTACTTGGCATAGTTAAAAAGGGTGTTAACGATATCCCAGGAAAGTTACAACTCACCGAAATACAAAAAGTAGTGTTAAATAATAAAGATCAATGGCCAATGAAAGTATATACTGTACAATGAATTTTTCACACTAATTTTTATTCCAAATTTAAATATATTTACCTGATAATTTTGTACCAATTTTTCACATTTTTTATATTTTTACCTTTCTTATACACATCTTAATACTTTCAAACATAAAAAAGAGAAACGTCAAGGAAGCATACATGCATAAACGGCAAGGTACCCTAGGTTATTGTTAATAACCTGGTGCTATGAAGTTCTCAAACAAAAGTTCATATTTAATAAAAATAGATATAATAATAATAATAATAATAATAATAATAATAATAGTAATGATAATGATAATAACATTATTTTAAGCTTCATGTTTATTTGTCTAAAATCCTAAAAACAAAACAATATGATGCAATATTCATAGCAGTGAAATATATATCAGATTATCTAAGATGGTAAAATTTGGTTTGCAGTCCTGATGCAGAGTGAATTGTTAACAAAGCTTAGTAAAATTTCAAAATTCCTTTTTCTAACCAAGTTTTATTTCTTTGTGTGTATAAATAGTACGAATAGCGTAAGGCCGTTTCACTAACTTTATTAATCAGTCTTTGAATACTTATATTATGACCTTTTAGAAAGGAAAATAACAAGTCATTTTGCTTGGCATAAATCCCATTGAAGTAACTTCGACGTAAAATTTGGTTAAGTTCATGTTCATAATTAAATTGCTTTCAAAATGAAAGTATCGATTTTTCTTGCAATTGTTTGACTTCTCTATATTTGATTTGAAACAACATGTAAGGTCGACTAAATAGATATCGTTGCCTTTTTTCAATACAGTTTCAGGCCTGAACCTTTTGAAGATTTCATTTGGACGTGATAACCAGATGAATCAGCAAATATTTTGAAACGCCTTTTTGCTAACTGATTTACGACATGAAGAATGGTATAGAAGACCGAATCATGATGCCATGTAAATCTTTCATCATTTATTGCTGTGGAGAAGTGATTAAGAACGTGAAGCTACGTTTGCTTGTGATTGCAGAGTGGATATAGCTCTGAATTTATTTTCATCTACCTCTTTAGATTTACGTTAATAGGAAGAGAGAATATCAGAGCTTTTGTGCAAACTAATAGATGTTAAATGGCATACTTTCTGTTATTTTGTGTCACATGCTAATTATGTTGCTTGAACAGACGTTTGTAACGGTCTTAAGAATGGTATTTTGTTCTTTCAGACCAGCCATTTTACTGATAATTCGGTTTATAGTCTCTTTTCTCATCAGTTTGGATGCAGACTTTTTGTCATTGCTCTTGAGAAGACGCTCCTCCTCTAAATGTTTCTTGATTGAAAGTTTGTAAAGTTCATTAACCTCTTGATTTTTAGACAACTTTAATATCGAGCGTTTCACTTGCTGACATGCTTTTAAAATATCAGATGACAATGAGATTCATACCTAGTCTTATTCGTCGGCAGGAAGAGATGTCACGTATTTGCACCTTGATATAGATTTAACCACCTTTTTTCGTATTCAATCACAATCCAATCGAGGATTTGTTTGACCCATGTAAAAGAGAAATCATATGTTTAACGTTTCCAATCTTGTTATTAATATATTAGGCGATGACATCAATTTTGTTTTTTGGGGTGTAATGTTGTTCCGTGAATGTTTTCAAGATCTTTTTTGAGGTCAGTTTTCAGTTGGTTTTCAGCAATTTTAAGGATCATGCTCATTGTAAATTCTTTGCCAAGGTAGGTAGATGATTCACCTTCATTCAATGTTGGAATGTGTTCATTGTTTACTCGTAAGTAAGGATGGAACTGAACTGAACATTCTTTTTCATAGCGAATGTCTTGAATTTACGAGAGCAGATCTTAAGTCCAGCCCAGTAGCATCACTTTGTAAACACATTCAGTAGTCATTGTCTTTCTTCTTCAGTGCTAGTAAATAACGTAGAGTCGTCGGCAAACTGGAACCAACGCCTTCGTTGTAATAAATCACTATATGACCACAATCTACATGGATGGTTCAGCGTCAGGAGGAACCACAGAAGGTGGATCTGGAGTCATAATCACGAGAAGTGATCCTGACAACCCTGTAGTCCTGGAAACTTTAAAGTCGAGGGGAGCTGCTTTCATCTGCTCGTATGAAGAAGAAGTGGAGGCAAAGAAAACAGTGGCAAACTGGATCAAAGACCATGCCAACCCTAACCTAAGCGTCATGGCATGCACTGAAATCCAATCTCTAGGCATCGCTCTGGAAAATTCTAATTGTGAAATGGATCAAATCAGATACCTTTTGAGCTTGCACGTCGTTTCCGGATGAGCGGTTCCCTGGATGAGCTTATTTCAGAGACATGCCCGGATTATGACTCGGTTTGTGATGGGAAGAACAAACAGTGGAGCACTGGCTCCTCAGATGCTCAAGAACATCAGCTGCAAAACGTGAAATTTTCTACGAAGAGAAGGAGGAAGGGTTGGGACTTCTGACAAAGTACCCTGCCAACTCGCCCTGGCAAGTCGGACTCTCCTTTGGGACGGATCCTACCGGTACACACACACACACACACCACCACCACCACCACCACCACTTCTACTACTAACAACAACAACAACAAAACGCTGCAAAAACGATGACGTCTTTTGCCCAGAATATTTCTGGGAAATAGTGCAGTTGAAGCTCGTTCCAGCCCTCTTTCAAATTCCTAACAACAACATTTCAAGATGCGATGCTTGCCAAGGATCCAACTGGAAACACTGATCCTTAAGCGAAGAAATAACTGTTCACGTTTTACATAGGACCATGGAGACCATTGACCAAGAATGGGTTGCTATAAAGTTTTTACCATTTGGACCAAAACTTTCGCTTAATGAATTGACTAAACTTGAGTCGCTACAATCACTTCGCCGCGTTGAAGAGCAATGTGAACATGTACCATCAGTTAAGGTGGAATGGATCGACGAAGAAAGAACTTTCATATTATTGTACAAGGATTCTAATATCAATGTAAGTGATACAGATTTAAATAAAAATTCAGGATGTGCTGGAGGAATTACCGACGAGGAAGTTGATCCTAAACCCGAGGCAGAATCAGACCGGAAATTCGATGAAGACCCTGACCTTCGAAATTGTGATACCACTTCAGCAGAGGCATTTTCATTCGATTTCAAAGCTAATTTGACTATTAACCAGTTAAAAAGTATTCATGAAGAAATAAGCCTGCTTTGTCCATCACTTCACCAAGAGCTTGGCCCACTTCCCGAGGAACCGCGAGGTGAGCAAAGCAAGTTACAACAGGCGATGTTTCGTTTTCGAGCATCAAGGGTGGTTTTTGAAAGCAAATAAAATTGTTGGTATAATTACATTTACTTCTCCACGTACCAGTGCAAAAAAATATCTCTCAGAATATAAATTTACTTACTTGTGCATTACTTTTATTTTCGTCAAAATGTAGGTTTAAATCTCACACATCTCAGCCTTTGTCCAAGTCTTAGACTATGGCTTAAAAGTCATTTAATTAAATACACGGGGGGTGCGCTTTTAATTTGTGGATAAATTGGCATGCAGGTACATAAATAAATCAATTTGCGGATAGTCAAGTGGGTAACAAGGTAGGTAGGAACATGTTTGGGAATACCTTATTAATGACCATTAAATTATGGTATGGAAACAAAAATTGCTTCAGAGATTTTTCTTTACCACATTAGATTTACGTAGTCAGGCGCTTTGATCATTATTTATATCCAATGAAGATGGTAATACAGTATTTTGGAAATCATTTTTAATATTTAAATGTGATTTGTTGTTTATAAGGTATTTGTTGCTTTACCACCCCACACCCCTGCCCAAATACAAAACAAGAACATAGATCTCACAGTTTAACATTTGTTCATATTTTTTATATTTCTTTCAAGGATTGTGGAGTCTAATAACTTGGAATACTTTGCCGCCAGATCTTTGTGATACTGTTGAGAAATATCTTAAAACATCCCTAAATTTACTTGGGAATGAGCTATTCCTTGAAACCTACTTCAGTGTGAATGGGCAGAAAATATCTGAAGAAGAATATCTAGACAGTCTTGGCGAGCTAAATAGAAAAGCACTAGTTGATGATGTTGAAGATGCCAAAAGTTTATTGGGTAAGTTTTGATCCACAGACATGTGTTAGTAGTTGAACGATAAAAATTATTTTTTTGATGCTATTTAGCATGAACTTGCTATTATATTGAGTAATGACACATGCCACCGAAAAGTAAATCCCATACTTAAAACTCATCAACTTATTAAAGTCCTGTGCCCCTCCAATTTTTGGTAACCTTAAGATATTGCAGTTCTCTATCTTTTGACATCAGCTGTGCTGTCTTGCTGTGCTTCATTTTGCTCTCACCATACCATGGTTAATCATCCTCCTTCACGCATCTTATCTTTAGCTGGAAATTCTAACCAGAAGATACTTTATCCTCTTGGAGCAATGACAGGAAAGTCTCATTCTTTTTGTGTTTACGTGAAAGGAAGAGTAAACTGCATCACATGCATACTGAAGTACTCCAGGGGTCAGGAATAACTCCTAGCTTATTTAACATTTATATCAAGGACCTACCAAAAACAGAGCCACAGCAGTTGCCCAAAGCTTGGCTACAGGCAACTGCTGCACAATCACATAATTTTGAGGAAGTAAATGATGCAATATCAAGACTCTTTAGTGTAATTTCCAAGTTTTTCAGAAGATGGTATCTGAAGATGAACCAACAGTAATGGCATTGTTTCACCTGGACAACCATCAAGCAAGCAAAACACACACAGTGACTGTTAACAATAAAGTTTTTCTACCAGATCTTAACCCAAAATACCTTGGAGTCACTTTGGACATATCCCTCACCTACAACATCCATCTGAACAACACTGTTGAAAAGCTGTAACCAAGAGTATCACTCATAAACAAGCTGACAGGGGCTATCTGGGGAGCTCACCAAGAAGTGCTTCTAACATCTGTACCAACCCTTTGCTACAGTGCCACAGGATACTGCTCCCCTGTGTGGACATCAAGCACTCACAACTCAAATGTTGACACACAACTCTCTGCAATAGTGAGAATGACTACAGAAGCACTTAAGTCTATATCAATAAATTGGCTGCAAGCCATGCCAAATATTGGTCCTGCAAATGGTTGAAGGGAAATGTTTACACAAAGGTTTCTTGATAGGTTGGATAAATTACGAGATGGAGCAGCACTGAAAATAGCAATGGATCAGGCACCCACTATACAACCTGGCTTAATTCTTGGAAACCTTTCAACAAAGCCACTGTAAATGACTATAGTGAGAGATGGTGTGAGGAGTGGAACAGTGATGTCCCTAGAAGGGAAGAAGTAATTCACAATCCTACAGCCAAATTTTCCAAGTTTTGACACATGCAACCATGGACAGTAAGCATTATCAAATAGACTGATCTCTGGACATAGTCAGATGACCTCTAACCTGCATAGATTGGGCCTGTGCTCTTCTCCTATCTGTCCCAGGTGTGGCCTGAAGCCACAAACCACTGACTATCTAGTGCATCAGTGCCCATCAACCACATTGAAGGGTGACTTACAGACCATAATGTAGTGTGGTTGAGATTTCAGGAACTGACTGGAGACATCTGGGGTGGAGATATGATACCACACAAAACTACTAGTATTATTGCTACCAAAAACTAGAAAACTATACCTGTACTTTTATAGACCTTCATTATCATCATCATCATCATCATCATCATATTCAGGTTTTACATCAGTTTTACATGCTGGTATCTGTTGGATGGTTCAATAAAATGGACTTCCAGGGCAGTCTCTCCTTTATCAGATCTTTGGTGACACCTTTTTGCTTCAAATCCAATTCGATTACTTTCTCCCATGTTTTCTCTGGTCTCCCTTTTATAACAGCACCTTCCACTTTCATTGATATGCACTTCTTCACCCAATCATCATCATCATCTTTTTTCTCCACATAACCACATCAATGAACCCATCTTTTCTGCATGAGCTCACTGATGCTATCCAATTTTAATCTTTTCCTGAGATAAATGAAGCTTAGCCTGACCTTCAGGGTTACATCACACATCCACCAAATCATTTTCAGTCATTTCTTTCCATGCAGCTCAGATCTTCAGCTTTCACTGGCCATGTTTCACTGTCACATGTCATAACACTCGATACACATGCCTGGTAGACTCTTACTTTGGTTGGAAAAGATAGAATTCTACTGGTACAATATTTAGTGTAATTGATTATGTATGGTGTCAAATAGTGGTTGCTTTTTTGTTAGTTAATGTTAAGGTTTAGATCAGTTTTACTGACAAAGGTGACAATTTTTATCAAAGGTATTGTTTACTAATCATTTACTATATGTAAACTAAGTGCTTTTACTCAATGTCAGTATTAGAGATTTTTTGCTTAAGAACAAATATTTGTTGTGACAAGGGTTATAGTAACATTGCAACCTGACAAGGCAGCATTAATATACAAAGTGGTTACATTAGGTTCCCTTATTTCAGAGTGATAATTTTTATTTGAGAATCTTTTATGCAACAACTAATTCTTCCATTTTCAGATGATGTTCTTACATTAAGGGGAGGATCTATCAATATATATGACATGTTAAGTTTATATGACGTAGAAGATGAAGCACAACAAAGAGTAGACATTGCAGAAGTTCTGCTATATAATTTTGACCAACAGCCATTTCTTGAGATGAGGTATGCATAGTCTGCACACTATTTTTGTAAGCATGCATATTTAGTGATTCTTCTTAAACAAGCTTCATTTTAATAGCATCTATAAAAGGTACTTTAAAGAATGAATATTTTAGTCTGCCAGTTCTTCATGTTAGTATTGGTAGGTTGCAACTGTTTACTTGGATATACTATAAATGCCAATCTGTGACCAGTGCCCTGGATAAATATAACTTTTAAACTTAAACTGGATCCAAACTTAATGTTAAAAGTGTTGTGAGTAGTTGTCATACCAGTTCTTACTGGTATTGTAATCACCTTTTGCTTCAAGCCTGATAAGTCTTTGTAAGTAAGTAAGTCATCATCATCATCATCATATTCGGTTTAACGTCCGGTTTACATGCTAGCATGTGTTGGACGAGTAAGTAAGTAAGTAAGTAAGTTTTTATTTGCCACAAACATAAAATGAAAAATGTTTACTAATGTTTAAAAAAAAGAAAAAAGAAAGGCCTAGAAAGTCAATAGAATGTTGCATAAAAATATTACAATTTGAGTTAAAATAAAAATAATTACAGGTCACCCCTAATTGAAGTGGCAGGGATAACATTAAAAAGGTCAAACCGACCTTATTTCCATAATGGTCCCTTATATATCCCTTATATATCTTGGTCTGTATGATACTGNGTCATCATCATCATCATCATATTCGGTTTAACGTCCGGTTTACATGCTAGCATGTGTTGGACGAGTAAGTAAGTAAGTAAGTAAGTTTTTATTTGCCACAAACATAAAATGAAAAATGTTTACTAATGTTTAAAAAAAAGAAAAAAGAAAGGCCTAGAAAGTCAATAGAATGTTGCATAAAAATATTACAATTTGAGTTAAAATAAAAATAATTACAGGTCACCCCTAATTGAAGTGGCAGGGATAACATTAAAAAGGTCAAACCGACCTTATTTCCATAATGGTCCCTTATATATCCCTTATATATCTTGGTCTGTATGATACTGGCAATAGATGATTTTTCTTGTGTTATGTACATGTATATCAACCTGTTCATGAAGGAAGCAAGATAGGTTGCTGAAAGAGAGTAAGCATGTTTGACCCCTCTTTTGAGTTTCCTTCTTTGGTCAGTTATTGACTGTACTAAAAGCTACATCTTGCTTCCACTGTACAACAATAAATTTGGACGTTATATTCAAGTAGTTAATCTTTGCTGTGACTAAAAGAAGGCACAGGAACTATCTTTCTTTATATTTTCTATCTGCTACTGCACATTAATATTTGCTTAGAATCATCCTTTTACACAGATGTGCAACTGGATTGTAGTCTTAAAGTGAATTCCATGTTTGAAAGTGTTACTGCCCCAAGATCATATGCCTCCAGGGGAAGGTTTAAGTATAGTGTTGGATTAGAAAGTTCAACTGTCTTTTTGGAGAACAAAACTACTCAGAAAGACCTACAGACAATTTAAACTGTGGTTCATTTTTTGAAAGACTTAACTATTCTACTCTCTGCCCACTTTTATTGAATACCCTGTTATTTGCACGTTAGTTGTTGGTAATTAGTGCCACGTTTTATATCACTTTTATGTTTATCTTTGTATTGTATTGTATGCGCTGGTCCGTAGATTATACATGTTTTAGGGCATTTGATATACGTCTTGTCGATGTGCATGGGGCAGGCCGAGTTGAAGGACAGTGATACCTGTTATCATTTTTAGCCGACAAATTTAGATCGGTTGTTTTATTTTATTACAGTTGACGAGTTTACATTGAGTGTTATATTTTATTACATACCCTCCTCCCTAAATTCCATCATGAAAGTTTGCTTATTTGTACTGGTTTAATTTTGATCATAATTGCAGAGATAAAATGTTGTCTCTGAATACATTTTCAATGGAATGGTATTGAATGTGATTTCTATTTTCTTTTCAGAGAAGTTGCCCATCAGAGACTGAGGCAAAAATCCAAAGATGTTGAAAAGGATGAGACAAGCAAGGAAGATAAAATTGCAAGTGCGTTGGAATATTTGGATTGGCAAAAGCAAATGAAAGAGTGTGAAAAAAACTTGCTTAACTTACAAATGGAGTACTTTAAAAGGTCTTTAAATTATACTTTAGATTCAAGGGATCGGTTAATAGAGGACAAAGCTAGATTTGGAGAAGAAATATTTAACTCATCTGCTGGTATATTTTGCTATTTTATTTATAAGTTAATTCATTGCATTACCTATAAAGTTAGAGTAAACAATATATTGTTTATATATTTTTATTTATGTTTTTTTGTTGTGGTATTTAAGGAAGATTGGTTGTCAAAATAAATTAAATAGATGTTGGTACATTACAAATTTCTATATTGATTTGGTGTTAAAGATTGGAATGGGTAAGGGCCTTTCTGAAATTCCTTTGCCTTAAACAGATTTGTAGATAGGTATGAGAAAAGGTACAACATTGTTTTGTGGATCAATGGTGTCCATCTTCTTTGATTTTCTATCTTGTGTCTCTTTCTGGATCCATGTCTACTTTGGTCCACCGGCTTTCTTGCGCTTACCGACCTCTACTTTTGTACTTTTAATTATCCAAGAATTGCATTTTTCAAGATGGCCAAACCAACGTAACCAATTCGCTCTTAGTAGCTTGTCAAGGTTCTAGAGGTGAAGTACTCTCAGTAAGGGGTCTGATCTAATGTACTGGGCTTGCCCTGGTTTGACGTTGCACATCCATCTGATCGTAGCCCTATTATTGTGCTGTAGACATGTTAGGGAGGACTGGGTGAGGGCCCAGTATTCACTGCCGTACAAGAGTACACTCCTGACACAGCTGCTATTTACTCTACCCCTGGTGGATAAGGTAACGGGCCGTGATGTTAGTACGGATAGATACAGTTAGCAGTTCTTGAAACTTCTCCCAAGCAGACTTCACTCTGACTGTTGAACCAAGGTTGCTGCCACCCCCGATACTCAAGTTCTTCTTCGTCTTTAGGTACGCTAGAAAAAGCGTAGGCGACAATGGTTGTCGATTCTATTCTATTATTCGCTTTCCGTATGATTTCCACATTCGAGTAGTAGGTCAGTTTTTTTAGTTCTGAGCCTACTTCTTGCTCTACTTTACCATCCAACTACTTTCCCAGTAATCACTAAATATTCCAACCCTCCTTCTCTAACAATATATCAAAAGAACTCAAATTGCTTCGTCTTATAGTTTTGAGAATGTTACGTCTAGCGTTTGGTCTTCTCGGTACTTCTTCGTTCGTTATCATATCTACCCAAAATATTCTGAGAATGCACCACATCCCTGCAGCTTTCGGACAGTTAGCTAACTTTTTACGGATTGTCCAGCTTTGACAAGAGTATAGCGATATTGGGATTGTATAACAATTAAGAGCACGCAGCTTTCTTTCTTACTGATAGAGAAGGATTTGTGAAAATATCCCTTAATTTAGTAAAGTCATTTTTTGCTAGGCCAATTCTTGTAATTGCCTCTTGTTCGCATTTGCTGTTAGGTGTTATTATTGAACCAAGATATTTGAAATCACACACTTGTTTGATTTAAACTCCACCAATCTGCTGAACATTTTGGTGCTGTGTTTGCATTACCTATCGACATTGAGAAGATTTTGTTACAATTTGACACTCATTATCATTCTTTCACTATGATGTACTATCTGATCAAGCAACTGTTGCAATTTTTTATTGGAGTCTGCAATAAGCACAGCCTCATCAGCTTACCTAATATTATTTATAAGAACTCCACCAACGGACATTCCACCCGCTTTTTCTACTTCTGAGAACATTTTCTTATTTTTTATATTGAAAAGATCAGGGGACATAACACAACTCTTTCTCGCACCTTGCCTTATTTTGACAAATTTAACCACGTTTTCACCAATACCTCCACCGGCAGTTTGATCCCAATACAAGTTTTACAAGTTTCTAATTATCCTTAGGTCTCTACCTTCGATATCTAAAGTCGTTAAAATTTCTATAAGTTTCTTATGCTGAACTCTGTTGAAAGCTCTACTGTAATCAATAACCCACATATATAGCGTCTTGTTCATTTCCAAGGCCCTTTGGCATATGGTTCGCAAACTAAATATAGTATTTCTCGTTCCTGAGTCTGGCCTAAAACTGAATTGAATAAAAGTTATCCATGGTATAGTGCTTTTCCTTATTCGTGTCAAAATTGTTCTCATTAATATTTTCGTCAAGTGGCTAATGAGACTTATTGTATGGTGCAGCTTGCACTCTGTAGCGCCCGTTTCTTCGGGGGTGCAACAAAAATGGACTTGCGTAATAATTTGGTATGTCACCTGATGTATAGATTTTATTTAGCATTTGCGCCACCTTCTTCTAACCGAAATCATCTAAAGCTTTTAACATTTCCACAGCCAGTTCATCGGGGCCTGTTGCTTTGTTATTCTTCATTTTGCGCAATGCGTGTCTTACTTACCATATTCTACTGAGACCTATCCTCATGTCGGTTGAGTCGGCTCCAATTAAGTTTGCATGTCTTTAGTCGTCCTGTTCCATCATAGCTGCTTTTTTTCTCCTCGATGGTTCGTGGCTTTGTAACTCTCTGTGAAACATTCACAACGGTTGTTACTGTTCGCCCAACATTTTAATGTCTGGTTAGTGGTTGCCATAGAAGTTATTTTGAAACCATTCTCGAAGAAAGCCTTTCAATGCCTTCCTGACTTTCCCCTCAAAGTGCAATTTTTGTTGTTCCTAAGAGGTAGCCGTCTTAACTTGAGTGCTTTATTTTCTACTGAGAGTATACTTCANCCTATCCTACTACGATCGGACTATCTAAATCTCTGGCAATCGTTGGCTTTTCACCCCTAACATTGTTGAATTACTTCTCAATATATTCACTCCATCAATTCGCTAACTCTTCCTTCTGCATCAGAAGGCTCCCCTCTAAGCACTTAATGCAACCACTTGGCTGGCTTACCATTTTTTCCCCCTGAATAGCCTTGATGGCTCAGGGTTTCTAACATATTCAATTTCTGAACACTGTTTATTGAGTCATTCATTTCTGCTTTCCTACTTTTTCTTTTATGGTTCTATTTAGTGTTTGGTACGCAACACTGCTGTGGTCTTTAATTTTCTGTCTATCTTTCATCATTTCAAGAATGCTGTCTTTCATGCAAAGTTTTATTTTTCGTTTCTCTCTCTTTACTACTAAATTTTTGGCTTGGTGACAATATTTTTTATTTCAGTTTATTATAATATTAATAATAATTGTTATAAATATAATTATTAATATTATATATTAAATTATAACATATTAATAAAAATAAATAAAAGTACTCTAGAACTTGAAATGTAAAACCTTTGAAAGAATGATAAATATCATTTATCTTTTCTTTTCTAATTTTTGAAACCAAAAGTTACCAGGATGCTTTTGGTACAAATGAGTTAACGTGTTCGTTTTTGAAGTTATATTTAATATTAAGATGAGATTCAACATAAGAATTTTTGCTTTCGGTAACACTTTTGTCATTTTTTTACGTTATTTACATTACAACTTCAGTGCTTTACAAATATATGCTTATCCCTCTTAAACAATAAATATTTGGAGTTTTATCTCATTGCCAGAACCATAAATAGGCTTAGCAAAGTACTGCATGACTTATTTGAGTATATTTTACTAGTTATTGCATTCTTAATTTTTTATGACATATCAAGCTTCACATTAGTTCTCTGGAGCGCATAATATGTAGCTCTTAAGTAAAGGGATTTTAGTGAATTCGTTCTGAGCACTTGACCCAGTCATTCGAGTCATATCTTTTCGGAGACCATCTTTAGTCTTCGTACATCAAATACTTTGCGCTGAAGTATTTTTTAATGAATGGCTTTCACTTGTAATGAAAATAAGCGGTGACACTTTATGTATTATCTTTTTATATTTTTAATTCCATATTCTACTGAGACCTATCCTCATGTCGGTTGAGTCGGCTCCAATTAAGTTTGCATGTCTTTAGTCGTCCTGTTCCATCATAGCTGCTTTTTTTCTCCTCGGTGGTTCGTGGCTTTGTAACTCTCTGTGAAACATTCACAACGGTTGTTACTGTTCGCCCAACATTTTAATGTCTGGTTAGTGGTTGCCATAGAAGTCATTTTGAAACCATTCTCGAAGAAAGCCTTTCAATGCCTTCCTGACTTTCCCTTCAAAATGCAAATTTTGTTGTTCCTAAGAGGTAGCCGTCTTAACTTTATTGCTTTATTTTCTACTGAGAGTATACTTCAAAATAAGGAAACGCATTGACCGTCATTCCCTGTTTGGGTTAGTTGATAGCTGCTTACGATAAATTATCTTAGATTAACTTTTTTTAATTGCTCATTTTTATTCACTGACAAATGAAAGCACTGGAGAGGTGGGTGTTTACGAAAATGTCAGTTCAAGCCGTCAAACTATGAGTACAAATCTTCTTTGCTCGCTTAAAATGCTGTTGCTGTTTTAACACCCGTTTAAGAGATGAAATACAAGAAAAGAACAGTTATGGTGTTAGAGCGATATGAAAAAATATTGCAAGTTTGAAATGGAGTTCAAGTGCTTTGTAAATGAAGACAGTGATGTGCTTAAGCTTAGAGCGTTCAAACCTTTTTATTTCATTTTCAACTTCATGTCGTTGCAACAGCGAAATACCGAATGAGAAAAAGTATAGTATCGGGACTGATTTATTTTTGTTCAAAGTGATATTCCAGGTAGCTGGTCAAAGATAGTAAGGCAATCACTTTGGTAACGGAGCATTTTCTTGCTGCCCCTGAAGTGACCGAGATACTCAGGGTGTCACGATATAGCTGATGCGAGGAATACTAATAGATAATTTCTTTCAAGTTGGTAAACATTTCACTCGGTTAATGTTTTGCAAAGGAAGGATGGATTCTAGAAGTTGATTTACATTAGACGTGTTTTTTCTTCACATTACTTTCAGTTTATTCGAGTGCTACTACAGTTCTTATCATACCAATTGGTTATTTAATATATCAAGTTAATGTGCGCATTAAAAACATTCTAAATTTACTTTTGTGTATGTTTTTTTCTTTAATTAGCTTTTGAAAGGTTACAGAGGAAAGAAAGTTTGGTGTGTAGTCATACCATTTCCTGCCTTCGCCTGAAAAAGACAAAACTCTTTCAAGAGAGGAATGACATTCGCAGAGATATGTTAAATCTGACTGAAAGCACAACTTTAGAGTCTGACCTAGAAAACCTGGAGCAGAAATTCTACATGAAACAAATTGAAGTATTTGGCACCAGTTTAAAAATATTAGAGCGTGAAGAAAGGCTCTTACGAATGGATTTGAAGTTCCTTCTAAAGGACGATTCTTTAGAGAAATTTACCCCACCTAACGAATCTGAAGAAGAAAACAGTGACGAAGAGTTTTTTGATTCTTATGAAACTCAGCCGTCATTCTTTGAGATAGATGTATCTAGCAAAGAAAACAATAATGTGAAAAGCCCTGTGCAGTTTGGACCGGAATGGATAGCAAAGAGGGAAATCACTGAGAAATTAAATACTGTATATAGAAAACGTGCAATTTTGAGAAATAAAAAGGTACTTGGTTTCTTACTTGATGTTTTGAGTATGAAATTTTGGTTTCCATAATAGTTTATTTTTGCTGAAAAGGATTGATTGACATCCACTCATAAGTGCGTTTGTAGACATTATATATTTATACATTTTGATATCATTAGGAATTCGTAATCAGGGTACAATATTTGTTGCTACGAATCGGGCATATCACTTTTTCGTTATTTTCTGTAAGATTTCCTTATCAGCAGGGATGCTAAACTCTATTACGAAGCAGAAATATTTAGTTCTGTACTAAATAACGAGATCAGGTTTGTTGTGATGGTTCCTGTGTTTGGATACCACTTCCATCAATAATCATCGTTGTCTCTATATGTAACGTCTGGGTAGCGATTGGTGACGTTAGCTTTCAGGGTGTACTTTGCCATATCACTATGTCTCAATGACAAGTAGTATCTTGATGACAGCGTTTCGCAGCTGGAGTTTACATGATTGGCATCCACGCAATGAGTTTTGCGGAACTAACATTTGTTACCTGTAGTGACTGTGCCTTCCAGGAGCCGATTTGCCTTTTTTTGGGAGATATTTCGTCGGTAGCTCTTGATCGTGTATGGCACCGATGGTTACTTACTTGATTTAGGTCATTCTTGAATTAAAGTGATGCTTATACCATTGTTCTGGGAGGTTTTGCTGTGAAAATAGGCATGTGTTTTTTGTTGGGTAATTCTTCTCGTGCACAACAATTGTTGCAGACGCGAATATTCCGAATTGGATTTGATTTATCATTCCCATTTGGGATGTTGAGGTCGGTAGTCATTTCATCCCTCGGCTTGATAATTGTGTTTACACTTGTGCATAGTTGTAATCACTTTAATGCTTCTGCGTCTACATCCCATAGTTATGGTAATATAGTTTGCCCGTGTCGCTATTTGGATAGAAGTTACCAGTCATAATTAGGCACTTTTTTTGTATTAACGTCGAGTTCTTGAGTGTCTTCAATTGACCAGTCTATAACTCCTGCAGTAAGTGGTATGGCTGTTACAGCAAAATTGTTATGGAGGATCACTTTATCAAAGTCTGGTATTTCAAAGGACTAGATTTTTTTCACTCTGCATAAATATTATTCGGAATTTTTTTGTGTAAGGGACCGTTTTATGAAATGTTCTCATCTTTGTGTATTTACCCATAGCAATCTCTTTCAGCAACAGGTGCAATGGTAAGTTGGTTGATTATAATTGTCTGATGTTCCAGTGTTCAGCTATTTTTTATTATTAAGTAAACACATTTGTCTTCACCGAACTGCATGCTATAGTCTTTGCAAAATGTTGCCACAATATCTAGTTACTAGAGTTTTAAATAGTCCAGGACAAAATTGTTGGACAGTATAAGTATGATGACTGGCAAAGTATCTTCTAAGTTACTTACATACTTGCTCGCTAAGTAAGAATGTAAATAAGTAAGTAAGTAAGTAAGTTACGTAAACTTCATATATATATTTTGTAATACCATTTGTACAATTGAAAAAAGTAATCGGACCCAAACACTGAGACAACATTACTTCTACATAAAAGATATCATATTAAAAGAAAACTGGTTACTGATTAAAACTGCGTTGGACTCAAAGGCTTTGCACGGTTTCAGAGTTGCAAGTTACGAATTCACGATTCACGATTTGGGAATTACCCGACCATATATGCTAGACTTGTGGCTATTGAATTGTCTAAAAGAAAACAAAAAAATTTACCTCCAACTCAGAGAGAGATGTAAAAAGAAGGCACACATTAACTGGCTTTTTGCTAGATGCATTTTTGGCTGCATATGACTTTTGCTTAAATATATAAATAAGTATTAAAACTTACTTTATACAACTAAAATCCAGCTAAATTCTATATACACTTAAAATTACGTTAAAGACATGGAGAGCATCAGGCTTTCGAAAGAGAGAACTTAAAGTAAGGAGAGTCACAGTCACTCTGAAGATTGGGAAACAATTGAGTGTTGAGAATTACCCAAAGGCTACAGCGGAGCTCAAAGGAGGTTCACGAGTGAAATAAAGAAGAAATGTACAATTAAAACACGACTTACGGAACAATCAAAACTTGAGATACTCGATCAAGAAACTCAAATTTGACTGTTGAATTTGCTAAGAAAAATCAAGTTTCAATGAGAAGAGAGATGAAACGTGAACATATATATTGAGTGGCCTACAGCATGATGTATTTCAGGGTACATCTGACTTTTACTTATATAAAACACCTTCTTTAGAACTTAAGGAAGGTTTTGCAAATCTTAACAGTTCCACTTGTAATTTTATTTTGCATTTTATTTACTGTATATGTTTTGCTGTTTCTTTTTTCTCGAAACCAAGTTCTTCCATTGCTTCTTGCAGACATTTTGGGACATATCCAAGTGCCCCGATGATGATTGGTAGCATTTTGAACCGATAGTCGCGATACATTCTCTGCATGTGTTTCAGTAGTGCCGAGTAGTTGTTCATCTTTTCGTCGATCTTGTTTCCGATGTTGATGTCGGTTAGACAGCTGAATTCGACAACAGAACAAACTTTCGTTTATTTGATCCATATGATTATGTCAGGTTTGTTATGTGGTGTTTTCGTAATGGTTTTGACTGGTAGGTTCCACCAGTATTCAACATCGTCTACTTCTAACATATACCCAGGATCTCGTTTCTCATAGTAGTTGTGTTCTGGATGGTTCATTCTTCTGCTTTCAGCATGTAGTTTGCTAGAGCATCATGTCGGAAGGCTAGATAGTATCTTGCTGACATTTTCGGACACCCATTGGTTTTATGGTTTACGCCCTCAATTCCACAATCTGTACTTGTTGTCATTGATTTCTTGGCGTTTATGTTAAAGGTATCTTGTCGGCAGTTCTTGGTCGATGATAGATAGCAGTTAAAGTGTTATGTTGTACTGTGATTTTTCGTTCGTTGTAGGATAGTTTTGTGGTCTATTTTGTTCTTATCTTTACCTTTTCGTTTAATATAGCAATGTTTCTTTTTGTTGGTATATCTTTCATTTCGTTGTTCAGTTTTATGGAAATTAAATTTTCGGCTAAGATTCTTGGGTTTCTCATTTTGTTCTGGGACAAATTGGTTTGCTGCAGCAGCTCGTCAGCGATTCCTTTAATATAGTTCATTTGGCATTCATTAATATATTAAAGGGTTTATTACGTGTAAAGTTTAACTTCAGATGGTGACCGCTATTATTCTGCTTTCGACCAATGTTCTGACATTCGTAAGACCTCTTCCTCCTTTTTTTCTATTCACATATAGCCTGTCGACATCTGAGTTCGGGTGGAAGTTTGTAGTCATTGATAGCATTTTTCTGGTCTGTACGCCTAATTGTTCTGTTTCTGCTATCATCCTGTCTATTATCCCAATAGTTGGCGTGATAACTGGTACTGCAAAAGTGTTATGTGTAGTCACTTTGTTGTGGTCAGACAGTTCAGAGTTCCAGATCTTATTCACTTTTCCAAGATATTCTTTAGATATTCGTTCTTTATTCAATGGACCGACGTACACATTGTTTTCGTCAATTCCAAGGTACTTGTACTGGTCACCGGTTGCAATTGATCCCATCTTCAAGCCGTTGACGTCCAGGTGCTGGTTGGACTCGACCATCTTTCCGTTTTTTTAAGGTAAGCGCACTAATCAGCTCCAAAAGTCATAGAAATGTCTCTGAAGAATAAGGTAACGATGTTCAATTGATGTTTCAAATTAATGAGGTTTCCAGAGAACAGTGTGACATCATCAACAAAAAAGTTGTACGCCGGTGATAAGTAATTAAGTAAGCTTTGGTATAATTTATTTCTTCCTAGGATTTACAAGTAGAAAATAATCGGTTACCATCAAGGAAACAAGCTTTAAAAAATCAAACCTTTGAAAATAAAATACAGTAAAGCCAATCAGATAAAATAATTGAAGTTAGTAAAACCATTTCGAGACCCAAGCAATTCGATTGGCATAAATAATCACTAATTTTTGCCATTAGTGTCAAATATTTTTCAAAATATTTGACACTAATTTGACTAAATNTAATGAGGTTTCCAGAGAACAGTGTGACATCATCAACAAAAAAGTTGTACGCCGGTGATAAGTAATTAAGTAAGCTTTGGTATAATTTATTTCTTCCTAGGATTTACAAGCAGAAAATAATCGGTTACCATCAAGGAAACAAGCTTTAAAAAATCAAACCTTTGAAAATAAAATACAGTAAAGCCAATCAGATAAAATAATTGAAGTTAGTAAAACCATTTCGAGACCCAAGCAATTCGATTGGCATAAATAATCACTAATTTTTGCCATTAGTGTCAAATATTTTTCAAAATATTTGACACTAATTTGACTAAATATTTTTCATTTTTTCTTTTTTCAGAGGCAGTGTGAGCTTCAACGAAGGCTAAAATTAGATTCAAAAACAGCAAAAGAGGATAACTACAAAATGCATCATTCCATACAAATGGTTAGTATGTGGTGCTGTTATATTTTGTTACAAAATTCACTTGGAAAGTGTAATTATACAATAGCTGTATTTGAAGCTAATTGGTATTTATAGGTTTCAAAAGTTATATTTTTGTCTTTCTGAAATTTTTTCCATTTAAATAACTTCTTCTGATTGATCTGTTTGTATTATTATTTGGATGTGTTTCTATTTTCTCAACCTTCCAGCTTGTGTGCCGTTGTTTATCAGCTCATCATTGCAGCGTGAACTCATTTGAATGTTTGCACCCCATACAAAAATTGTAGTATGTTATCATTTATTAAGTAATGTTGGATAGTGTAAGTGATGCACGCATTCAGCAAGTAGGAGATGGTAACAGTAAGATACAATATCACGGATATCTAAGAGGGCTCAGCAAAACAAACCCGAAAGAGAAAATACAATTCAATCTGCAAACACATATGGCTATGTAAGGGTTTTTTTACCTGCATTTGTTTTTATATTTGTGTATACCTTGTAAAGAGGAAAAAGCTAGCATACTTTGAAAATCTGAAGGGGTGGAAATTCTTATAACTCACGTTGTTCGAAGAGATGATTCCAGGAAAAAGAAGACGAAGTGGAGGACGTAAACAAAAATGGGAAAAGGGGAATAAAGGCTGTTTTTGGTCAATGGTTTTAACTGGCAGTACAGTACCTGACAGAGTGGCTTTTTGTGCAGTTATATGAGACGCCACGAGCTAATACGATGTGAAAAAAAAAAGATATTTTTTAATTCATCTATCTATACCTACATAATAATTCAGAATGTTTTGTCGTATATTTTGGTTGTGATTACAGCAATAAAATCGTAAAATTACACTCCATAATCAGAGATGGAATAAGGTAACCCATTTCGGAGATTTTAGTTTCCTGGATTCACTTATCACTTTGTTGACTGGCGCTAGTTGACCTAAAATTTGCCACAGATTTTTTTGTAAGTTAGGGGGTCATTTTATATAATAGATATGAGCAGAACCAAGGAAATTTAGGATAAAGTTTGGACTTCGTTTTATTTGTAACCTTCTTGCTCCAAGACGTGAGGTTAAACCAGGTACATCATTATTTCCATATTAAGATCTATATGATTCTTTATGTATATCTGCATCAATTTTACATTGCAGGCGCAGATACTCCTAATTTTCGTCGTTTGTTTTTGTAACAGAAACGAGACAAGAATCGACAAGAACAAGAGAGTAAAAAAGATTTTGTTCAAGCAGAGAGAAAGAAGGCATTGGACAGACTTCAGGACTACAAAAAGGTGGAGAGTTGAACTTTTAGTTTTGAATTATATTTTTAATTATTTTCATAATTTGTCAGCCTTCTATGTATGTTGATATCAGTTAATCTGACCTTTGAAGAGAGGTCGTTTTTCTGTGGGTGTCTCAGCCCTATATGCCTGATTGAGGTGTGATGTCCAAAGTTCCATAATATATATCCTATTTAAATAGCACTTACCTAGTTTAAAACATTCCGTGAGTTGTTTTGTGAAGTACCAATACTTCAAAACTTTGGTAACATTTCATTTGCCTAATCGGAAAAAAACTTAAAATCTGCTCGCATTTTTCAAAGATGCGTGTTACACTAATATATTTCATGAAAAAAGTCAAAAACGAGGCCTGAATAGGTAGAAAAAAAGATTAAGATAAAAAGTTTATCTTACACACACATACAGATTCATATTATATATATTATATATTATGTATTGCATATTATAGATATTATATATTTATTACTACTATTATTATTATTATTATTATTATTATTATTATTATTGTAAAATCGACGCTGTTTTGTTTTATCTACTAGTAACAATTCTTCTTTATTGTTGATAACAATGTAATGTTTTATTTATGAGCTACCTTATCAGAAGAGTTTTATGTTTACAGCATATTTTATTTTGGTGTTCACTACCACTAGATCGTTTCTCCGTGCCAGCTCTAAAGGAGATCCTCTAGGATGTGGAAACTACTACAAAGGTTTCAAGATTTTGTTCCATAGCCTGAAGCAGTTTGAGAGGTTGAACGAGGCTTCTTTGAGAGCACTTGTAAAGCTCAGTGATAATCAGTATGCCTTCCAAAAGGCAAAGTCTACAACAGAGCCAATGTTCTCCCTTCGCATGCTGCCAGAAAAGTATAGGGAATACAACAAGGAATTGTATATGGTGTATGTAGATCTAGAATAAGCATATGACACAGTCCCAAGAGAGCTCTTATGGTATTGTTTCAGAAGGAGGCAAGTACCAGAAGCGTACATAGAGATCATCAAGGACATGTATGAAAATTGCAGTACCCAAGTAGTTACTATATCAGGGGTGTCAAAAGAGATTAGAATAGATGTTGGGCTTCGCCATGGATCAGCACTAAGTCCACTATTATTCATAATAATAATAATAATAATAATAATAATAATAGATGTAATAACCGAAGATTGTGAGAAGGGAACACCATGGTCGATGCCTTTTGCGGATGATATGGTCATATGTGACGAGAAAGCAGAAAACCTAGAACAGAAGCTGGAGAAATGGAGAAGTAGACTAGAAGGCGTAGGATTAAAAATCAGCCAGGATAAATCGCATACTTTCTACCACCAGGGAATAGTGAAATCATCAGGCTCAAATAGTATGGATCTATAGATAAAGTTGACTTTCCCCAGTGTAAAACGTCAAGTATCTACGAACAGCGATACACCAGGAGGCTGGATGTGAGACAGAGGTAGAATTGGGAATTGGTAAAGCGTTGAACAAGTGGCGGGAGGTGTCAGGGGTGCTTTGCGATAAAAAGATTCCCACGAGGCTGAATATGCTAATCTAAGAGACCGTCGTGTGCTCAGTACCTCTGTATGGGAACGAGACATGGCTTTTTACCGAGGACCTGGCAAAGAAGATGGATGTGTGTGCGATCAGGATGCTGAGATACTGTCTTGGTGTAAGCCTGGAGGAGCACTGAGAAAATGAAGACATCAGGAAAGAAGCTAAAGTGCTCCGAAAAGCAGATTTTATGAGGAAAACCCGACTGGAATGCTGCGGGCATCTTGGCAGGAGAGAGGAGAAGGAAGACATCAGGAAAGTGTATGAGATGCTAATAGCTGGAAAGAGGGGTCCTGGTTGCCACAAGATTAGATGGAAGGACAAGATCAAGAAAGATTTGAAGGCCTGGAACGAGGAAAAATGTGATTGGGAGATGAAACAGTGTGGAGATCAGCATTACAGAAATGTCTCCAGCAAAAACTCGCTACCCGACAAGAAGAATGCGGTGGAAGGTGAGATAGGTCAGAACCAGAAGAGTTTTAAAAAAACTATCAAGATTTCACATTAAAATGCAATTTTTGTAATTTTTATGTCTTTTATACATTTTATCCATAGCGCTATCCAGACCCGGTTATAAAGAGACCACCACGTTATCTTCCACCAGTTAGAAAAACTCGTTCAAATACCAGAGGTAGCAGCGTACCCGTCAGATCGACAGGGAGCAGTAGTTCATCAGGATCATGTGTGTCTTTGAAGGTTCTTACCAAATACGAGGAAGATAAACAAAGAAGAAAGTCGTATGAAAAGGGAAATGTGAAAGTAGACTTAAAGCACAACGTTAATAATCAAATAGAGGATTCTGGTAGGAGAAAAGAGGAGAATTTAATAGCGGTACCACGTTCGATTACTACATGTTTGTCCCCACCTTCCCCGCCTCCCCCGCCTCCTCTTCTTCCACCCCCACCTCCACCTCCTGCTCCCCCACCTCCCCCCGCAGTTGTATCGGCACATTGCACAGCAGATATCGCCACTAGAACGCAGTCATCGGTAACAGCAGGAAATAAAAATCAAAAGTTGATGAATAAACCGATACCTTCACCTCGCCAGATCGAATCAGCGCGCAACTATAAAAATGAAACAAGCACCAATGAAAATAAACCAGGATCGTCAACTTTATCAAAGAGCAACTCCTTTGATGTGAACAGTATCCTTGGAGCAAGAAATCGCCTTAAAAAAGTCGATTCTTCCTTATCTGAAAACAAGGTGGAAAATCAAAACGTCACACAAGATCTTATGACACTCATTCGAAGTGGGGTGAAACTGAAGAAGGTTGACCTTGCAAAGCATAAAAAAGATAAAGAAGAGTCTGTTTCTGGTTTAGCGGATTGCCTTTTAAGGAGCACTTTGGCAAGGATAAACAAACATACTTGTGACTCTTCTGATGGGGAGGATTTCGCATTCGAGGACTTCTAAATTTGTTAATGAACAGCAAATTCTTTATCAAATTAGTCTATTGCATTCAAATTTGAACTTCTTTGCTGTAGTTATGTATAGTAAGCATAAACCGAATTGAAAAATGATTTATTTTAAGTTTTCTTATACTATTTTTGGCTTCCCTCTTTGTTACCATTTATTATATTGGCTAGGATAATCGAGAGAAATGTCGTTAATATAAACGCTCCATCTGATTTGCATTTGTATTTGTTGCCTCTCATTTGATGATAATAGTACAGTTTAACGAAAGTACAATTGAAGAAGAAAGATATTTGTTTACGGTTAGTTACATAATGATAGTGGTATATGAGAGTAGACACGGATGACGTTAAATTGAAATTCGAAAATTCTTTCTACGTATAGGTTTTAATTGACCTTTTGTACCAAACTGGATCATTTCGCAACCGTTTCTTTCACTTGAGTACTCAAAGTGAAAGATATGGCTGCAAGATGGTGCTTAGGTACAAGTATAAATGGTCATTAGCATGTGGCTATTATAGCCACAGGCACTGTTTCAAACCCACCTCGATGCGTACATATTCCTCCCCCTATTTTACACTTCCAAATCCAGTAACCTATATTATTTTTACAATAAACAAATAATAATATTGATACTTTTTCACGTGGATTAAGAAAGATTTGTTCAGCGACGTAAAAACTATGGGCGAGGAAACATTTCTCACTTATACTTTCTTGAATTTCATCATGAGAGCAAAGAATAACCCATACAGTAGGAGCACCCAGAATGAGTGTCCTCCAAGAAACCTAAAACGATACTACCTGAAGGAGGCAAGGTGGCGGTTTCAATTTTCTTGGATGTAAAAGGAGTGTTACTAATGGGTTTGCTAAAGACAATAAGTTAATACTAAAAGAGGGGATTACTGTTACAAGACCTGGATCAGAAAATAAAAAGCAATTGGCGAGGAAACTTAAGAAAAATAGTGGTTTTTCACCTCAAAAGTGCCAAATGCTATTCTGCACTAGTAATGGCCCCCATCCTCGTGTGAATTCGAACTCGTTGAACCACCAACCATCACACAACATATTGCTTCTCCAAATTTCTACCTGTTTCCAATATTAAAGAAGAGAGTAGCATCATCGTTTTGATACTTATGGTGAACCAATGGATGAACTACTTTTTGAGGGCCAAGATTCTGAGCTCTAAGGAAATGGGATCACCGTGCTTCTTATTGACAGGCTCAATGTGTTAATCTCAAAGGAACTAAGTTGAAAGTTACCTATTTCAACCATCTGCCCCCTTACTTCTCACAACAAATGATCAGTTGATATTTCCACAACAGAAAGCTCAATGAATCGTTACGTGTATTTCTATCCAACTTTTCAGGTTTTTCACTTATAAGTGCCAAGCACATAATCGGGCGAAAGTTTGTGGTAACATTTCCTTTTGATCTTATCCTTCACAGTGACTGTTGTTAATCCTTTTGTCTGCCAATCCAGTATCTGGTTTTTGTTCAAGTTTCAATTCAGCATTACAGCAAGAGTTGTTTTCAACTATAAAACTAGGCAACAATTTTTTACTTTTTGAATGTTGTCTAGATTTCTACAACTGATTTAAGGTATTTTTGCACTGTTGAACCAGCGACCCTAATACCTGGCCTCCATCTCTTTCGTGTTATGATAGAATCTCTCCCCCTGCTCGTCACTTATTGAACCCAGGTTCTCAGGAAACCGGTCCATATGTGAAAATATGTAGTTGATCTTGACGCTCGTGCTGCAGCCCAGGTTTCTGAAAGCAGTCAGCATGTTGTTGACAAGTTCTGCGCAGTTTCTGGCCTTATTGTTGCCAAGCACGTTCTTTACTACCAGAACAAATGCCTTCCACCCTTCCATTTCCACTTCGTTCATTGAGTTTTCGAACTCTGGATTTCTGATGAGCTGACGGATTTGAGGACCATCAAAGATGCCAGCTTTCAACTTCTTCATCGTCAATCCTGGAAAAAACTGGCACAAGCAAGTGAAGCAGTCACCATCCTTGTCCAGAGCCTTGGTGAAGTGCTTGATTAAGCCGAGCTTGATGTGCAGCAGTAGTAAGAGTATTCTGTCTCTGTCCACCAGAGGGTCGTTGATGCCGTTCCTTTCTTTGCAAGGCACCAATTCCTCCCGCACAGGCTATTCCTTCTTCGTGTAATGCTGAGTACGGTCCCTACTATCCCACATGTACAGAAAATATGGGTACTTTGTGAAACCTGACTGTTGTCCCAACAAAAGGTTCAGCAATTTCAGGTCAACACAAGTAAACCATTTATGCTGATCATAACCAAGTTTTTCCAACACATACTTCACCGCTTCATACTTCTCCTTCAGTGTTGTCGAGTGAGCCAAGGGTATAGAGGCAAACTGGTTGCCGTTGTGTAGCAGAACACATTTCAGTGATCGCTTGCTGTTGTCAATCAACAGTCTCCAGTCTTTGGGTTCGTACTGTGGTACTCCAAGCTTCAGTAGAAGCTGCGCAATATCTGCACAGTACACCAAGGTCTTCTCTTCAGAGAAGGAGCAGAGGTACTCTTTGATTCCTGTTGCGGAAGATGCTGATGCGAGAGGATGGCTTTTTCCTTGAATCTGGATGCCAACAATTCGGCAGAGTCCTTTGAAAAGCTGAGGTCGCGAACTAGATCATTCCACTCCTTTTGGGAAAATGGATGTGGAGCATCATCTTCAACAGCCACTTCTTCCGCTTCTTCTTTTTCTACTTCTTCTTCTTCTTCTTCTTCTTTTTCTTTAACTTCTTCTTCTTCTTCTTCTACTTCTTCTTCTTCTTCTTCTTCTTGATGCCCTTCAACACTGGAGGCATCTTTGTCACTAATGTCAGGACGTTCTTCAAAGATTGGCGTTGGAATTTCATCACAATTAGCTACAGGACGACGTGCTCGACGAAGATCAGGACACTTGAGGCTGCCCCGGTTCTTTCTGTTGATCCCAGGTCAGACTCCTCTTGCCATTATTCCACCCATGTAGAGTCTCGGTGCATACCTTGCACACCATGTGTGGCGCCTAAGCTTTATCTNTTCTTCTTCTTCTTCTTCTTCTTCTTCTTTTTCTTTAACTTCTTCTTCATCTTCTACTTCTTCTTCTTCTTCTTCTTCTTCTTGATGCCCTTCAACACTGGAGGCATCTTTGTCACTAATGTCAGGACGTTCTCCAAAGATTGGCGTTGGAATTTCATCACAATTAGCTACAGGACGACGTGCTCGACGAAGATCAGGACACTTGAGGCTGCCCCGGTTCTTTCTGTTGATCCCAGGTCAGACTCCTGTTGCCATTATTCCACCCATGTAGAGTCTCGGTGCATACCTTGCACACCATGTGTGGCGCCTAAGCTTTATCCTGGTCACCAAGTTTAATTCCAAAATATGCATAGGAAGCACAGTATCTCAATTAAATTTTTTTTTTGCACACTTGTCTTTTCTTATTGCGTCAATTTTTCTGATAATTTCTAGCCAATCATCTTCTACAGTCCTCAGTTCGCATTCTTGAACTACAACTCCAATATTATCCTCTTTGTCACTTACACTCTGACTTGCATCTCCGATACTACCTTCCTTACATTTGCCCTCGCATCATTTGTTTCCTTCATTCAAGTTTATTTCATTTTTTTCCATCGATCTCTTTCTCAGATAGCCACCATACGTCCTAATAGCTGGAGCCTATTCAACTAGTATCTGCATTTTAAACACTCCAATCTTATTGCCGATTATTTAACATTCCTTTTTTTAATTTCCTCTTGATGGGATCACTTAATATAGCACTTTGTTACGAGCTTTTTAACTCTTTTGTTCATTTTGTTCTGAATTCTCTGCTACTAACTTTAGCTGGATAACGACCTGAGGTTTCCTGCTGTTCCAAAGCACTCTTGCCGTGTGAGGAGCGTTCATGATTGTTAGACCCAGTCTTATTTGCAGTATTTCTATTACCAGAAGACATTAAACATCATTTAAATTGGGAGTGATTTGTTTTGTAGGATTTTCCCTCCCCCAATGTGTTTATTGTGTACACTATCATTAGATAGGTTGCCATAGAAGACCTAAAGCTTTGTATTAACTGCCATAAAGGAACTCTATCTGTGTTGGTTTTACATTGACTTTTTCTTCCCTTAGATGAACTATCACGCATTTCATCAGTTACAGTATCAGATTTATTTAATCATCTCATCTTAAAACTGCTGTCATTCATTGTAAGTATTTTGTTGTAACAAGGTAGCCAACGAGCCTGATCATCTCTCATTTGGTCTCAACATACTAACAATTTCGACTAAGCTATTATCATTTTTCTTACTTCAAGTTTTTGCTATAAAATTATTAGATATTTAAATTGTTATTAATATTATCTAGTTCTGTAATCTGACAAGCCAATGTAGAGAACCATTTTACTACGAGGTTTGATATTGTATTTAATAATTAATATAAAACTTAATAAGAAGAGGACTTAAAAAATGTTATTATTATGATCAATAATATTATTAGTAGAAGTGGTACTAGTAATGATAATGGTAATAGTAATAATAAAAATAGTCGTAATAGTATTAATAATAATAAAAATAATAATAATAATAATAATAGTAGTAGTAGTAGTAGTAGTAGTAGTAGTAGTAGTAGTAGTAGTAGTAGTAGTAGTAGTAGTAGTAGTAGTAGTAGTAGTAGTAGTAGCAGGAAATATTTATTATGATTAGCTGTTGGTAAGTGCTTATTTGATTGTTAGAATACTAGTGAAAAAGTTTTTAACCAGTGATGGTAATAATAATAATAATAATAATAATAATAATAATAATAATGATAATAATAATAATAATAATAATAATAATAATAATAAATGAATAATA
>RDPX01000067.1:1233098-1269048 GCA_003991215.1 Morbakka virulenta
TTGGACAATACTTGCATTGGAAAATCTGCAACCACTTTTCTATAAACACTAACACTAACTGGTATGAACACCATCCCGAACCTGTTACAGAGGGACAAAATTTTACAATCCTTTGGGACTTCCCAATCCATACTGATCGCACGATACAGGCCAACCGCCCTGATATTGTCATTAAGAATAGGAAAAATAACACCTGCCTCCTCGTGGACATAAGCGTACCATCAGATAGAAATGTCTCCGCCAAAGTGTTTGAAAACTTGCAAAATATAAGGATCTTGAAATTGAAATTGAAAAGATGTGGCACCTAAAAACTAGAACTGTTCCTGTAGTGATAGGTGCTTTGGGCCTGATAAAGAAAGGGACTAATGAATACCTTAAGAAAATTACAGGAAACCCTTCTCTTCATGAAATTCAAAAAATAGTATTAAATAGCTCAGGGCATGTACTAAGAAGGGCGCTCACTATATAGAAATTGACGTCTTCACCACCTTCTCACCTTTTTCTAATACATATTTGTGTCTTGTAATCCATTGTGTAGCTGATGTTCGTGAATTGTCCTGAATAATACCTATATACCTTTTTATATTTTATTTATAGATTTTTTTAAAATTGAATATTTTATTATTATTCTCTCTTTTCACAAAAAAACCCTTTTCCAAAATTGCAAGTAAAATTTACATCTAGTCCTCTTGATGAAGTAATTTTACTATATTTTTGTTATTGCTCCAAATGGGTAACAAAACTGAAATTTATTGTTACAGTATTACCTATTTATGATTGAACGATGAAATTTAGGTATCAAAAAAGCAACTTTTAAAAAAATGTGGTAAACTTGGTGAAACGAGTTTCGCACTTGTTGTTGTCCTTCTTTTCGTTTTCTTTTTTGGAAACGTACTGCTCTTTGCAAACAACTTTATATAAATTATATTATTATTATGAAAAAATTTTCTCTTTGAATTGTTGTGTAAGATCAAACACCGGGTCACTACCAGTGACCTAGGGTGAGTGAAATAGGAAACAAATCCGAATTTTAAACAACAACACTGTTTAGTTATATCTTAAAAATTGCAACTTGATGGATTGGACAAGTCTCAGAAATATTTTCTTAAAAGTACTGCTAAATAAAAGGTGGAAAAAGCTAAGTGCTATGTACTTTTTGCCAGAAATTTAAATCTTTGTCTGATTTTTAGGTGTATAAAAGAGAGAACAACAAAACAAAACAAGCAGGCAACAAAGTGATCCACGTTTAGCTCAGGTTCTTTCACAATCCATACCTCCATCAATTAAAGAACTGGCTGGCCACACCTTCAGTAATAAAGAGTTTCTTTCGAATAGCATAAAAAAACGAAGCAATAATCTGAGCTCAACTCTTTTCTACCTCTCCTTTCTTATACAAACAAGAAAGAAATCAATAACATAGGAGTATAACATCAGAACTTAGTTACACAATATCGTCTTTCTTCGTGGACTCATTCAGCAATAGAAAACATTGTACAGTACTTCATTCAACAAGGAGTACAACATGAAACAAGCAAGGTATACTCACAGTAAGGCAAACTTGATAAAAGTTTTTTTAAAAGAACAAAAACATCATTAATTGTTGAACTTTGTTTACTACATAAAAAAATATGGAACTGTATATTCTTTCTAAAAATATTGTTAAAACTACCCAAATAAAAACCCTTTCCACTGACGTACTATAGAAGTGTGAAATATGACATGTGCTCACATCAAACGTCATGTTTCAATGTAAATGTCCTTGTTCTCCAACTTTAAAAGCGGATGGCTAGTAGCTATAGTAAGATCTTCCAGGATAACCGTAAGCAATCTTAATATCAAAGTGCATGAAAAAGACATTAAATCAAAGGTATGAATGTTTAGTTCATTTGTCAGTAGTTCTGCAGGATCAATTATTTTTGGTTATTGATAAAGTCAATTAATATCAGCTGAGTTTTAATTATTCTAATAAGTTGGCAAAAATATGGAATTTCCATTCCAGGCTTAGGTAATTTGGTAGTCAAATAAGATAATAGTAACTCTTATTATTTTTGTATCTTAGAAAGTGAAAGAATTTTAATATTTATTGTGTTCGTATTTTGTAGACTATTTGATGTCTCTGAGACCATTATGAGCAAACAATTGCCTGAATATTTAATAGCAGTAATTCACTATCTTCTGATATCTCCATCAAAATGAACGTTACTATTACTGTTATATCATCTAGTAACTGTTGTTTATTTTATTGTTGTCAAAATTTGCTACAATGCAGTCAAATATTCCATTGGGTAATTTCATCGTCATCTCACAGATGATCCTTAAGTCCTTGGCAGTAAAATGTTTTTATTTGATTGAAAAACTGAGTACTTTTATGAATTTATTTTCCAAATTTGTCATACACTACGTTACACTGATATTATTTAGGTCTTTTTGTTTCCTATGTGACATTTTTTCCTGGATGTTGTTATCCAGCCTACATTTTCTAAATGCCTGATGTTTTCAATTTGGTATTCAAGTGTAATTTTAGGCGAAAAACATTATTAAAAAATGGCTGAGATATCTTAGCTCTGAAAATACCATGTTATTTGAAAACGTTAATTTTTGTGTTTTGTACCAACTCTTGCACCGATATTTGGCCCTTAAAACCTCCAGGAATCTACCATACCAATCATTCACATGTTCATCCTAGAAAAGCTTGGCTTTGTCTGTTTCCTGTCTTTCTCTGTAATATTTGGCCTGTGTAATACGCAATCAATATGGTTAACCCAAAGCTGCTTAATTGACCTCATTTGTATTGAAAAAGGTGTAAGACAAAGCTGTATTTTCTTAGCCCTTCTAACAAAGGGATTTAACATAGATAATCTATGATACGTAGATGATACATCGATCGCTGAGTCAAAACAAAAACTACAAAGTTTTATTTGAAAAGATTTGCAGTAAGTAAGAATAGAAGGACTTTGAGCCTTTTAGAAATATACCATAGCTCTCTTACTCATCGACCTGAAAAAGCATCTCAGAAAAGTTATTTTTTGTCTGCTTCATATTTTTGTGTACTATTAGACAGGTCATTGTTTGGTGTTCCAATTTTTCATTCCTTAATACGTTAACCAGTAATTGAAACTACATCTGAGTGTTATGTGATGTCGGTTCCATGTAGTTTTGGGTATTCCCAGGACCTCTGTCTTTGTCAGAGCCTCTTGATAGAATATTGTCATAATATTAGCACCTTCCACGTTCTTGTGTTTAGGGCATAAAGTACGTTTATGTTTTGGCAATTTCCAATAATTTTCCAACCAAGAAGTTACTTTTTCCTGCAGCCTACAAGACCTTGTTTCTTCCCACCGTAGGAGAATTCTCGCAGCATTTGCTCCAACCCCATTATTACAATTTGATAGAATTGATCTTATACCAGTAAATGAAAACAGTTTAGAAGTCATGCTTATTTTTGTTCCAGGGAAAATTCTTGTTTATTGGTTTACCTTTGTGTCTATCTGGATATAACACATCTATTTTTGTCCTTCTGGCAAGCACAGCAAAACAACGCCCCTAGTGAAAGGCACACATAGGCAAAATTTATGTTCAACCCGATACCAAGTAGGTAGGTGGTGCAGACTAGCCGAAAATCTAATATTAAAGATATCGAAAGAAGACTTACCATGAAGCTACTAAGTCAAAATGGGTTTATTAATTTTTAATGACTTTCCTACGTCAATGCAATATGGGGAAGAAAGCTAAGGTCAGGTGTGTGTGTGGGGGGGGGGGGTCTTCGTCTCAGCATTTATTTGTACAAAGCTCTAGGATGCTGTCAATACCCCATTTATGGAGTAGTAGAGGAAACAAAGGAAGTGAAAGTGAAATCCAATCATCATTTATGATGATCAAAGAAAAACACTATTCTTGCTAGATCTTATTTAATTCCATCAGGGCACTTTTTTACAACAAATACCACACTAATTGCCGATATTTTCAGTAACTGGAGGATGGCACTCGAACAAAAAAACTAAATTATCAATATTATCAAAAACAATGGAAAGGTGATAAAAGCAGGCTTTTTACCAGAATGAAATGTATTGAAAAAACATATCACAAGGACGGAGGCTGAATGTGGTTAAAAAGGTAAAGTGAATTGGATTTTCCTTCGCCATTTAAACACACGAGCCCAGACCTCTATACGGCGTTTCTTTAAAATATGTTTGAATTTCATTTTTTAGGTAATTTAATAGTGGAAAAATTGGAAAAGTGTATTGAAAAACTTACTTAGTTAAGAACAAGGCACTGATTTTTCGGTTAGTTATGCACATGAGCATGAAAGCCAAAGGCACGTTTTAGAATCTAGTTTGAAAACCGAAGTTACTGCTTCAAATTTAGTTTGGTACCACATATTCTCCTTTTGTTTTGACCAGAACTTCTCTCTTAAAGATATTGCTACCCTCCCTGCGTAACATGTCAAATATGGGGTAAACGTAAACTCCAGTACTTCGTTAACTAATAGGATAACCATTTTTTTACCGTATGAGTGTCATATTTTGATTCAGCCATTACAATGAGAAAGCTGTCCTACTGATTGACTGAAAATTAAATTCTGTGTAGAATTTTTGAGTTGTTTGTAGATAATGTTCAATGCTACTTAATATATAATTGATAACACTTACTAAATTATTATTAAAGTACTTTGATGCTTTTGTTCAATTATTCCTTCGAAAATTGGGATCGTGTTCTCTACCCTGGATCTCTGTGCCATTCTATTCCGCGACCAGAGATTTTATTAAACTTGTTGACCTAAGATTTTAGTAATTGCAAGTGAAATAAAATTTTGGGAAAAATTGAGGTCTTGTTTAAGTTAAACAGTAAAGAGAGATAATTGAATTAAAAAAACAACGATAAGGACAATTGAAAGGTTTTTTCTTTTATTTTCTATCTTCAAAATACAAATTATATGCTACTTATTGTCTTCAAATACAACTGAGTTCTGTCACCTAGTTTAAACACTTCCAGATAACCAGGTGACTCAGTCTGAAGTTTGTTTACGTAGGTTTCATTCTGGTGTCGATTGGCTTCTATATGTTTCTACTTCACATGTTATTATGAAATTTTTGTGTATTGTTCGAATATGAAAGACTTGGAGATTAATTCTATCAAAAGTTTTCAGGACAACTTCTTTGGGGAAATTGATCATATTAACCGAACAGCCAAGCAATTATGAACCAACAACTTTCTTGTACACAATGTCATGTTTTGCAAATTGTTCTATGTTTTCAACAATTTGCCTTAACTTTGCCATCATAAAAGTAACCTACTGTGTTTTCATTCAACTTTTCCTTTTCCTATCATAAATTATGCCATTTATCTTTGGCTCTTCCATATCATCAAGTTGACAGATAGGAGCAACATAATGCGCCTTTAGTTGAAATATTACTTGGTGTAACACCTGCAGATTTGATTTTCTTTCATCCACACTAATTAATAATTTCTTAGATAGCTAGGCTTTTGTGTGGTTTTCTTTACCTTTCACAGATTACAAAAAAAAAGTTTCATGGAAAGAACAAATAATAAATCATTATTAGAGAGAATTATCTCAAGACTTTCTGCTGTTGGTGAAAAGAAGAAAAACAAGGCGTTACCTCTATTCATCTATTCCGTTTTCCTATGTGTAAAGGAAGTTTAAGGCTCGATGACACTTATTTTGAATACTTACGACATTTGAGCTTTCGTAAAAGGTACATGTTTGGTTTTTCCTAATGGGAAGAATTTTCAGCTGGTACGACCAGAGGGTAAATGAATGCTTATGTCAGATTCGATATAATTCTGTTTCCATGGTTCTTTTAATACGATTTGCGTACTCTTGATTCAATTTTTCCTATGTTTGGAGTAACATACAGGTTCCCTATTGATATAGTGAGTAGAGGCTCTGACCAGATGTATACACTCCTGAAACATCAGGAAAATACAGAGTGGTAACCATAAAATATGCATAAATGTACGAAGCAGTCTTGATAAGATATTTTACGAGAAAATTGAAATTTATTTTTTAATAAACATTTATGACAACTTTACAGTAGGATTAATAAAATAAACTAAGAAAACGAAGCAGTGAAAAAGAGAAAATTGTGATTTATCCAAAATTTCAAGTAAGCAAACTCTTTCTATACAGTTTTACAATGGAAATATCATTACATGTAATCAGCACAGGCTGCTATTTTAGCATTAGAGTATTACGTAAGCTCATAATTCATATATATTTATAGTTTTAAAAAAATGTGTGAAGATATTGATCAGTTTTTAGTTCGGATAGTAGGTTAATAGTTATAAAAGTATATATGCTTGATTGTGTGTTGCGTGATGTTCATAATATTTATAATAATTTTGCTATTTTCTGCTGCAAACCACTAAGGTCAAAACAAAATAATTCATGTCCCATGATCAAACAAAAGTGGTTATTTTCGTAATGATAACTTATACCTTCCATATTACCTCTTCCACTATGTGCTACAATTGATATGCCAATAGTTGCTATTAGTGAGTTCCCCTCCATAAACAGATATGCTTTGTTTAACGAGGCTGACGTGAAATATAATTTTCTTTACCTTATTGGGAATTTGAAGACTCGATCCAATGTACAGTGTGTGACAAGGCTCAGTTCGATGTGTTGCTTTCTGTTTTTTTACGAATGGCTTCTTTGGCCTCTTCTTTTAAGTGTGTTTTCATCTAAAAATGATAGTTATAGATGGCAAAGTTTTCTGTTCTTTAGAACCAGTGGCAGAGTAATAATTGTTTTTCTATAAATATATTGGCGGGATTTCCCATTTCAGGGATTATAAGGAAATATTTCTTGGTAACTATCTCGACTTTCCCAACTATGAGTATAATGCTGTGGCAATTTCAGCAGATGAATCTAGTTGGTTTGGTGTGAATTTGCTGTTCTTTAATTAAGTGTCAAAGACTACATCATAAGCAATACATTACTATTAAAGACTTCTGAGTTCCTGCTTTATTGAACTTTTGTTTCATCTCAAATTTTTGAAATTTATCATCATCATCATTATCATCATCATCATTATCATCACCATTATCGTCATCATTATTATTATTATCATTATTATTATTAATATTAATATCAATATCATTATTATTATTGCCCTTCTTTCAATGAAATGGAATGAATCTCTTAATCTCAGATTTCCAGAACCCTTCTAATTAGTTTTGATTTCCCAATTAGAAAAGTCTTCTGCAATAAAGATGTCATTTGTCTTATTTCAAGTTGTGCATATCTATTAAAGTTTTTGGTCAGAGTATCAAGAGCTACAATGATGATGGGTATTATTCGCGACTTTCCTGACACTCCATAGCTTCCCCCACTTCTTTTCTAAAGTCTTCGTACTGTTCTCTCTTCTCTCCTTCTACTTCGGTCACTCTTCCATTAAAAAGGGGATGCAACATCAATGATTTTGCCTTCATTTGCCTCTTTTGGGACAATGTAAGATCGGTTGAGATTGAGTTGATGATCTGTTTGAAGTCCGAAATCGAGTAAGCTCTTGGACTTCCGTTCTCTAAAACGCCAGTTGGATTATGGTCATACCATTTCTTCATATATTCAAAACTATACCAAAGTTCCCAGTGGATTAATTTCCAATTCTAATCATGTCGTCAATTCTTGTATTAAATCTGGGCCAGTTTCTGCATTCAGCCACTACATGCACAATAGTTGTTATTTTTTATTATTATTATTATTATTATTATTATTATTATTATTTATTTATTTATTTATTTTAATTATTATTCATTCTAGTTGTTGAGCGGTGGCGTGCAGACGTCTCTGTACACGGCTCTATTTTAATCACAAAGTTTTGACCCAGTTTTAAAAATATACCAAGCACAATTTTATACCAATCGCACAAGCATTTTATTGGAAAATTTTTAAGTTCAGTTTTCGATCTTTTTTGACACTATTTGTGGTTTGTAGTTTCAGTGGGAAGAAATTTCAATCTCTTGGACGCCATATCTGAAGATGTAAAAGGCGGTTACAGGAAAACACTCCTAATCCCAAAGGGGAAATTAACTTGCCATTGACAATAAAGACAATTATACCGTTAATGTGACAACTGGGGTTAAATGTTCATGCGGCAAAGTGTGTAAAAGATTGAAAGGCTTAAGAATTCATCAACGGAACTGTAGATTAATTAGAGGCTTTGAGGAAGCCACGTTTGAACAAATACCTGAAGATATTTAAAACAAAAGTGAACCAACAAAAGTATTGTCAAGTGGAGAACAGCTTGAAATTAAAGAGAGGTACGTCTCCCGTGGACAAGTGAACAATGAGAAATTACTAACAGGTATTTTCAATCTATTTTTACATCGGTTCCGTTCAAACTTTCTACGATTGATTTCCTTATTAGATTTATGAAAAATTCAAGTTATTAATATTTTTAAAATAAATGCGGCACTACAAATAAGGACTTCGACGAAGGGCACCAAAGGAAATATCAAGACCACAAAGTAAACAAATTAAAAAAGGACTTAAAATCACTTTAAAAATGCAATGCATCAGTCATGGAAATCAAATACGTTTCCCACTTTATCCAACCACGATAACCTCATCTGGAAAAACTTTTTTAGGGCTACGTAAAGCGTGTGCTGTGTTGCACCCAATACTTTTCAAAAATACTTTCATCGACAATTCCCAACAAAAACTTTACAATTCCATCTTGAATACCGTCTTTTAACGAACCAGAGAACCCTTTTAACACCGATTCTTCATCATACCAAAAAATCACACCAGTTATTCGTCGCATGAAGTCATCTGCCTCACCATGCCTACTAGATAAAATATCTACAATTTGCCTTAAACCATTTTCCTATTTGCGGTCTTTCCTCACAGAAATAATTAAAATCATATGGATTTCTGGCAAAGTTCCCCCTGAATGGAAAAAGGCCTGTACGATTTTAATACATAAAATGGGTAACAGTGATGACCCTTCTCACTTTCGACCAATTACTCTTGAAGCCGTTCATTTAAAAGCTTTTACATCTTGTTTGTGTGACTCAGTATTTGAATACCTGAAGGATAATAACTTCGTTGAACATCAGATTCAAAAGGCTTCACTTCAAAGATCTCGGGTACTTTAGAACACACTGCAATGATAGCACATGTAATAAACAAGGCCCACACCAATCAACGCTCCCTAATTATTACTCTTTTAGAACTAAAAAACGTTTTGAGTGAAGTTCACCATAACCTAATAACATCTGTTTTGGATCACCATCACATTCCTGACAGAATTAAGTCTTTAATCACCAGCCTTTACACTGAATTTACAACAACATTTATCACTGATAATTTTACCACTAAATCCATAAAAGTTCGTCGTGAGCTTTCGCAAGGTGATTGTCGTTGTCCACTACTCTTTAATATGTGTTTTAACATATTCACTCAATACGTTAGGGCTGAAAAATGCAACCAACTTGGTTTTTCATCTCACGATAAGAACGACCGCATGTTCAATCCTGTACATTGGTTTTACTTTGCAGACGACGCTTCGGTCATTACAAGTGGGAAAAGAGAGAACCAGCTTCTTTAAAACTGTTTTACTCGATGGTGTCAATGGGCCAACATGATCATAAGGGTTGATAAATGTGCCATATTAGGTGTCAAAATATTCACGAGATCTCTTCAATTTCAACCCAAGCTTTTTATTAATAATGAAACTGTACCTCCTGTAGCCATGGGAGATGCCTTTAAGTATCTCGGACGTTTCTATGACTTTGAAATGATCAATACATCTCACAAATCTAAGCTCCTGTCTGTTTTACTAGATCTTCTTAAACCAATTGATTCTTTATCTATCCACTCAAAACCTAAACTGCACCTCCATAGAGAATTTGCCCTCCCAAAGGTTTCCTGGCACCTTACTGTTTCAAATGTTTCTAAAACTTGGGTAGCAGAAAATATCGACAGCCTGATCTCTAAATACATACGCCAATGGCTTGACTTGCCGGTAAGTGTCACTCTTAGCCCTATTATTCTTTCCAAAAATCAATTTGGACTCAACTTGCAGTTAACTACCACAAAACTGCTACAGTGCCAAACTGTCACCCGTAACCCTCTGAAGTTGTCACCAAATCATAATATCCGAACATTGTAGAAAAACACAAGCAATAGTACCAATATACAACACGATATTTAAAAAAACACAAAACAAGTTTTAAAAGCTGTGCAGACGGAACACAAGGAGCTTTTGCAAAGTCATCTTACTACTGAAGATACCATTTTTCCATCCAAAAATTGCTTAATGAGGTATGGTCATTTCTTTTATGAACTGTTACCAAAATGAAAGGGGGCGTGCCATAATTCTTTTGTCACATAACAAAGAGTTTTTTTATTAATTTACCATTTCCTACCATTCACACACAAAAAAGGAATTCCTTCTTCATAAAGAACTGTATTTTTTGCTATATTTCACCTGCTATGGCTTTTCACGTTATGTTGTGATTATTTGGCAAACAGATGATGCATTACACTGTTCTTCCAAACAATAATTCTTCAGTCAAGCTGTGGGAAATATGGCTCCAAGGGGGTTACCCCGGNTTCTTTCATTACTGTTTGACAACGCAACTTCAAAATCTAACAAGTTTTGGTCTGAAGTTCCAAGTAAGCTACTAAAAAATATTTTCAGCGTTACCATCTGTTATTTGAACAACACCCTTGCAACTCGTAAACATCTATCCAAATGGAACCTCCTTGAACCAGAAACCCTTCTTCATGTGTGTTGCCGGCTGCAAAACGTACCTTCAGGAAAGTCATTATACTTGGCGGCACAACTCAGCATTACAGTTTTTAGCAGGTTCTCTCAAATCTCTTGAAGGCTGTACAAGATATGCTGATATTTGTGAATTTTTATCGCCATGCATTATAACTGGAGATACCTTTCGACCTGATTTGTTGTTAGTTACTCCACAAAAACTGTTATTCATATTTGAATTGACGGTGGGGTATGAAACAAACCTGGGTAAAAATGCTTCTCGCAAATTCGAAAAATATCGTTCTTTGATTTGTGATTTACATTCCAGCTTTTCGAAAATTAACTTCTTAAATCTTTCCATTAGCTCTTCAGGTATTTTTGGTCAATGTTGTATTATTTTCAGTGACATTTGCAGAGCTTTGAACATCGATAACAAAGACGAGACTCTTGAGTCGAATGGAACTGCAAAATCGACAATCTTTGTAATCTTTTCCTTTTTATGAATTAACACCAAGTCAGGTCTTCTGGTTTCAATTTCATGATCTGTTTGGATATTGAAACCCCACATCCATTAGTATTATTATTGTTATTATTATTATTATTATTATTATTATTAGTAGTAGTAGTAGTAGTAGTATTCTCATTATAAATATTATTATTATTATCATAATCATTATTAATATTATTACTATTACTACTTAAATACCTTAGCAGGATAGCACACCAGCTTTATCATTGAAATAAAAAGTTATTAATGTGGCTCGTGTCCTTGTGTATTTTCACTTTAATAAAAAGAGGTCAATCTACATATATAATTTAATACCTTCAGTAGAATTACACAGGGCAGATCATGCGAACACCCCAGGTCCGGTAACAAAATTTTTGATTAAATTTATTAAATATTACAATACAAAAACTATTAGATTTAAAAATAAGAAATACTATGCACAGACAAGACTTCCAGCTGTTGTATGATATCATAAGTTCAATTAATGTCTTGCTTATAACATTTCAAGAAGCATAATACTTTTATGATTTAATTAAAAATCAAATAAATTGTCATATTGTAAAAGTGGATATACCATCAAGCTGAAAAATAATTGATGAATTAGCCTATTTCATAATAACAATAATTATCTTTAACAATAGTAACACAACTATATATATGCAATTAAGAAAATAAATTTTAAAAAATTACAGATAATTATTTAATTATCAACTATTCATTGAAAATAATTTGTAATTTATTTTTGGAAAATAGTTCATTGAAAATATTTTATAGAAAATAATTTTATGAAAAGAATTTTATAGAAATGTTTAATAATTACTTGTGGTTATTTACATTTTCTTTTAATAGTACAGACTGAAAAATAATTGAAATGTTAGGCTATTTTACGAGAGCAGATGTGTTAATAAAGCATAATAACACAAGCATACTTATAGAATTAACAAAACAAATAAAAAAAATACTGGTAATTATCTTATCAATAATTTTTGGAAAATAATTGGTAAATTTTTGAAATTAGTTTATAATTTTTTTTCCAATGATATTATTAAGCTGATCTCCAATTAAATTTAATATTTTATTCAAATGTTCTTAATTTTTCTTAACAGTATTTCTATTATTGCTTACAGAAAAGTTCTTCATAATTTAGTAGTTAATATAGAAGTCTTAGAATAAATTTAATGTTGATCATTCGTTTTCTATGATTTTATATTTTTGGTAATATCTTAATTATTTCATCAAATTTTAAAAGAATTTTATTCGTTTGATTAGTGTTTGTATCAGTATTATAATTTATATTAATTTTTAAATCAAATTCCTAATATGGTATTTTCTTTTGTATACTGATTTTTTAATAGTTTTATATCTATTTTTTAATAATCAATATACTAATTTATATATTTATAACTAAAAATAAATCAAAGTTAGTACATACATATCCATTATGATAAATTACATTAGTATCACAACAACAAAGAATATTTTTAATATTTTTATTAAAATCTTTCATTTTATCAACTTTTATAACAAAAATCCCAAAATATTTTCTTGGTATTTATTAAATATAGATGTATATCATCATTAGGGTTCATTATTAATACATAATTACACTAAATATCTCTTAAATAATTACTACAATTACATTTACTTCAAAAGATACCTATTATATGACGTGATAGAGATAACTTTTTAAAACAGATTGGTGTATATTGTTCAGGTATAATATGACAATAACCTCTAGATTCTTTATATTTGTTGTAAAAACGACCATATACGTCGTGAAATCCTGAATGAGCATGACAAAACTTTATGTTTCAGAATATTCCTTCTAATAAATGTGTTAAACATCTGTCACCAGGACCTATTTTGTCTATCCCAATAAACTTGTTTAACAAATTATATGTTAAGAACTGATAAATCATTGCACATTTTAGAATTTGATTATCAATTTCCAAATGCAAACTTTTCATTTCTGTAAACTTTTCTTTAAAATATTTCAAACAAATTTTAGGATTAATTGACATTTGTAATAGTATTGTATATAATTTTTATGACGAAGATATCGGATCGTTGTCAATTTAATACCAATTATTACAAAGCACATGATGATGAAGTTTAGTATCTTGATTCGAAATAACTTTTTCCTTTCACAAAGCAAAAAAACTATTGGAACATTCAATCCAGCACTTTCGTCTGAATTAAAATCTCCAAATATCACTTAAGTAGATACTAATGATGTGCTAGCAATAAAATCCCATAGTTTTTTCCTTGACATCAAATACTTCACTTGTTTGTTTCTGTTAGTACATTCCAGTGGATAGATAAACAACACCATTTATTAAGTTCTCCTGAATTTGTTTTAGTATGATTTTTTTAATAGCTGTTTATTTATTGAAAGTTTCACCAGGAATTATCTAATTATTGCTAGTAATAATTTTAATAACTCTCTCGCAAAAAAATAACCTGAAGGACTAAAAGCCACAAATTAATCATAATTAGCACCATCATGTCCAAATAATCCATTTCTAAGG
This sequence comes from Morbakka virulenta, assembly GCA_003991215.1. NCBI lineage: Eukaryota > Metazoa > Cnidaria > Cubozoa > Carybdeida > Carukiidae > Morbakka > Morbakka virulenta. Next base: position 1,246,868 of record RDPX01000067.1, read on the forward strand.
CAGTATGTATGAGTAAATGAGTATAATTTATAAACAATAAATATACTAATAATATAATTTGGACTACTAGAAGCGTTTAAATCAATATTAGAAATCATTTTTTGCAAATTAATAATTTCGAGATAATATCAATTATTAACTCTATGTGCTTCAGCACATAGTGTTAGCTGGTTTATTTCAGTTGTTTGGTCAGCATTATTTTGTACTAATGCTTGGTCATATAACTTAGATACTCTCAATGTTGAAAGACTATAAATAAGTTCTGAAGAACTACCACTATCTATTTTATAAGTTACTTACAAGTAGAATAAGTTTTATGACATTCCCAGAGATGTGTCTCAGCACTCTTCTCATACACACATATGTTTAAATAACTTTTACTCACACCTCAACTATCAAAATTTGGTACTGGTTGCAAACCAAAAAGATCAAAATTACTCATATCAAAACCACCATTTCTCAATTTACTCCGAGTATCTAAATCTAAGTATTTACTATTTACAAATCCTAAAGTCATAACATCAGAATAAAAAATAGGATCTTTAACACTTGAAGTCCTTTTATTTTCATCAATACGTTTTTTTTATTCAAATGAGATAATATCATTTCTTGTAACACTTTTTGTATGTACTCCATAGTAAATACTCATATTTTGTATTGGTAGGTTAGATAGTTTTAAAATAGTTTTGGATTATAGCTTAGAAAATAGATTCTAGATTATAGTAAAGTGGTTTTATCACTGTATAATATGTTTTTACAATTAACATTTCATTAATTCAGTAAAGACAATAATAACCACGCAACACTGAATCTAAATTTTGATACTGACTTCTGTTACAAACTTAATTCAATATTTATTTATTGCTTAATAACAATAATGTAAGGTGACTGTGAATCAAAGCTATTAAAATAAAGAATTATATCAGATTTAATTAACAAACCAACCCAATGATTTCTTAGTTTGTTGCTTTCATCAAGATTAATGGTATATTAATGATTATAGAATCCTATTTTTACTTAATTATACATTTTATCTCTTAAAAACCTCCATTAAAATTATAAATTTGTAAGTATTTTATCCAAGTCAATAAATCAATATTGCTTAATGGTTTATAAAAAAAATGTTGGTGTTAATTCTTTTCTAGGAGAAGACCCTTTTCAGTCTTTTTCTTTTTAGTTTTTTTAATTCCCATTCTAACAGATAGAGATTTATACGGTAATAACATATCAGAATAAGGCTGGTTTACAATCTAGCATCTGTTTTTAGTTTTTATTTTGAAGCTCTCCTACAAAGACTTTAGCAAGCAATGTAATGCCAATATTAACAGGAAGATTGCCAAGAAAACTACAGTCATTTGTTTTTCAGAGGACTTAATTAAAAAATCAGTACCATTTTTTATTTTTGTTTTGCCCTTATTTTGTTTTTGCTAAAGGAGATGCATATGGAACCAAGTGATTAATCTTATTCTATTTTAATAAGTAACAACCTGTCTGCCCTTCTCCAAGCCCTTTATCTATTCCAAAAGACCCTAAAGCTTGAATAGCACCAGTTGCTAATCCTGGAAGAACTTTTGGTAGCTAGCTCTGTAGCCATAGGTATACGTTTGGTACCACCTTTTTGAACAATATGGCTGATTTGTGTTTTTGAAATCTTAAGGTCAATACCTAAGTTTATTTAATGATTTATTTTTTCGAATTTTATTAACTTGTTTATTTGTTAAAAAAAGCTCATCGTTACCATTTATTTCATAATGTTTTAGTTTTAAAGTAATAGAAGTTTTATTTAGAAAAGCTTTTTGCAAATTCGCTTTTTTGATATTCAGATAGATTAACACTTTATTTATGATACCCTGTCATATATTACTATATTAGATAAAAATGTATTTATTATGATTAAGCTCTAATAACTGATTTGTTACCAAGAGCATAAATTTTCAGTTCTTCTGAGTATAAAATTCAATCAAACATAACATAATTTGAATTGCTTGATAGATCATATCGAAGACTTAATTTAACTGAGATATCTAAACCATCTTTTTGATTTGTAAGATCAAAGTAGAGTGGACTATACATTATTTGATAATTTGATAGATTAGGAAAAAAAGCATTTTCAGTGTGTTATTAGCTTTTCTCTATTCCATCACAAAATGATAGGTTCTAAAGAGCTTTGCAATAGGTCTTGAAGCAAGTTGTTGAATGAAAGTTCCATTATTCAGTTCTAATTGAGCCATGCTAAATGATATTTTTTATTATTAGCACCAGTGATTTCAAATGTATCAAATATATAGAAATTACCTTGTTGGGAATTTGTTTTACTTTCATTGATAAACCAAACAAAAACATGCTCAGGCTTTCTAATCAATGTAAAAGGTTTCTATCATTTTACCAAATAGATGATTTAATATACTTTTCCCAAAACATTTTATTGCCATCTGAATTAAATGTCATTTTTAAAACTCACAATTAATATTTTGTTACTATACACACACATGCTTTATTAGCATCTGTTGAATCATTTCTAAAAATAACATTACTACCATCTTTAAGAACAAAACTAAATCTTAATTTTCCATTTGGAGTAATTCAATTTCTAAAACCTTTAAAAAATAAACATCTATTATGTGCTAGGATTATATTAACAATTTTTTTCACCAGCAAGAAGAGCTTTTCTTGTTTTAAATTAGAATTTATATTAGTTATTGTTGTATCTGTATTTTTGTATTAAAACATGCTACCATCAGCAGTCCTAGAATAACCAGTACTAAATTCAAGTAAACTCCTAATGTGAATAGCATCCTTTATATCTGGTGAGTCTTAAACAACTACACCCCCCGTCCCCCATTTTTAACATGTATTCCTCAAATTATGGGAAAAAGACCATTGATAATTCCTACATTATCAGTAGCAGCAAGATCAGCACCATTTGCTGTTTTCATGTATTTAAAAATCAACCTCTGGGTCACCCTTAAATAGATCTAAAGGTGTACTTTCAGAACTGCTATAAATCACAAAATCATAATTTGTATTTCATTGATATTATGCATTCCCATGAAATGTTAAAGACGTTCTCAAATCTACGGACACATATTGATAATTTTCACAAACTTTTGTTGATCTAAATGTTTTTCTATTCTAATAGATTAGATAAAATTTATAACAGCGATTTATTAAACTCTAATGATATTGCTTGATATAAACTATTTGATATATGTTTTTTCTGTTGATTATTTTGAGTATTTGAATGTGCCTTTAATAATTGTATTATTTCACGGCCTTTATTTTCTTTTATTGTTTTATCAGGTTTTTATTGAATTTATGAGGGGTTTTTTATTAACTAAAGCGTTTGGGTGATAACAAGTAAAATTATTCACTTACAGTTAGTATTTATTTATAAGCAAACAGTAATGTCATTGCAGATATAATTGTTCTGCTTAAAAGGTGAGATGTATATTGATTAATGTTTGAAATTACTTGCATAGTTGATTTAACCATTGTTTATTATAAACCTTTCAAATCATAGCATTAACTAAGTCGTTTAGGTAGCAAGAAGTAAAATTATTAACTTACAGTCATTATGTATTTATTCATTATATACGATAATGTCATTACAAATATAAAAGTTCTACTCAAAAGGTGAGATGTATGTTGATTAATGTTTGAAAGTAGTTGCATAGTTGATTTACCCATTGTTTATTGTAAACCTATCAAATCATAGCATTCACTAAATCTTTTGGGTGACAGCAACTATAATTTTTTTACAGCTATTATTTATTTGTTATTAGACAACAATGACATTGCAAATGTAATAGTTCTGCTTAAAAGGTGACATGTATATTCATTATTTACAATTTTATTAAATAATATTTATTTATTATTAAACAACAATCTCATTGCAAATATTATTGTTATCCTTAAAAGGTGAGATGTATGTTGATCACTGTTTGAAAGTAGTTGCATTATTCATTTACACAATGTTTATAGTATACCATTCAAATCACATCATTAACTAAATTGTTTGTGTAGCAACAAGTTAAATTATTTCCTTACAGATATCATTTATTTATTATTAGACAATAATGTCATTGCAAATAAATTTTTCTGCCTAAAAGGAGAGATGTTTGTTTATCAATGTTTGAAAGTAGTTGCATATTTGATTTACCCATTGTTTATTGTAAAGCTTTCAAATCATAGCATTAACTAAATCCTTTGGGTAGCAACAACTATAATTTTTTCGTTAACGCTATTATTTATTTATTACTAAACAACAATGTCATTGCAAATATAATGGTACAGCTGAAAAGGAGAGATGAATGTTGATTAATGTTTGAAATTAGTTGCATAGTTGATTTACACATTGTTTATTTTAAACCTTTCAAATCATAGCATTAACTACAGTCACTACCAAAAGTTTAAGACCACNAGCAGTTTGTGGTGAGGAAACGACATGTTCGCCGGCCACCTGGAACGAGATTCAATGAAAAATACACGATTTCTTCGATGAAACACCCTCCAAGTCAAATGATATGGGGTGCAATTTCGGAAAATGGAGTTGCTGGGTTGTATTTTTTGCCATCTGGAACAACTATAAATGGTCTGCGGTACGTTAAATTGCTGTCGGATAAGCTGAAAATTCACATGGACATACATAAATGTACTATATTCATGCAGGACGGTGCCCCTTGTCACCGATCAAAAGTTGCTATGACTTTTCTGACTGAGAACAGGATTCGTGTTCTGGATTGGCCGGGCAACAGCCCTGACCTGAATCCAATAGAGAATCTGTGGACGGAAATGAAAGATAAAGGACCTTGTGGAAGCGATAAAAGAAGTGTGGGTGAAAGAAATCTCGCAGGAATACTGCAGAAATCTAGTACACAGTATGCCAAGTCGCCTGCAGGCAATAACTAAAAGTGGCGGTGGACCCACCAAATACTGAATATCAAGGAAACAACTATCAATATGGATGCAAATTTAATCAAAAGATACTAAAAAATATGAGATTTGTGTGTAAAGGAAATATTATCCACAATAAATCAGTTTAAATATAGATATATAATCAGTTGTGTCATTTCAGAGTCAAAATTAAGGGTGGTCTTAAACTTTTGGTAGTGACTGTAAATCGTTTGGGTACCAGCCTGTAAAATTATTTCCTTACAGGTATCATTTATTTTTTATTAGACAATAATGTCATTGCAAATAAATTGTTCTGCTTAAAAGGTGAGATGTATGTAGATTAATGTCTGAAGGTAGTTGCATTGTTGTTTCACACATTGTGTATTGTAAACCTTTCAAATCATAGCATTAACTAAATTGTTTGGGTGGCAGCAAGTAAAATTATTCATGTACAGATATTAGTTATTTAATGTTAAAAAATAAGGTCATTGCAAATATAATTGTTCTGCTTTAAAGGTGAGATGTATGTTGATTAATGTTTGAAAGTAGTTGCATAGTTGATTTATCAATTGTTTATTGTAAACCATACAAATCATCGCTTTAACCACATTGTTTGGGAGGCAACAAGTAAAATTATTTCCTTACATTTGTTATTTATTTATTAGTAAACAGTAATGTCATTGCAAATATAATTGGTCTGCTTAATAGGTGAGATGTATGTTGATTAATGTTTGAAAGTAGTTGCATAGTTCATTTACACAATCTTTATAGTATACCTTCCAAATCATAGCATTAACTAAATCGTTTGTGTAGCAATAAGTAAAATTATTCACTTACAGCTATTATTTATTTATTATTAAACAATAATATCATTGCAAATATAATTTTTCTGCTTAAAAGGTGAGATATATGTTGATTAATGTTTTGAAGTAGTTGCATAATTGATTTACACATTGTTTATTGTAAACCTTTTAAATCTTAGCATTATCTAAATCGTTCGGTGGTTCAGTTAGAAAATTCAATCACACAATTATATTGTGATTTAAATTTTCATATCTGCAACGTTGATCTGAAAATCATCCTGATACGAGGATTAAAATGTGATGTGTTACAAGAAATCAAACTAAAGGTAATCATCATGCTAAAAGATAGCGAAAACCATCATCACGTTCTAATAATAATCAGATTTATAACTGGACATTTATAGAAACTTCGTAAGTTTGTTGAAATAGATCGTTTGAATTGTTTTTTTCACTCACAAAGAGCTAGGTCTGTAAAGCATGAAAATGGATCAGTATTTGAATTTTAAATAAAAGTTGCTTTAAAACAATAAAATAAATGTCCATCCAAAAATTGCTTAATGAGGTATGGTCATTTCTTTTATGAACTGTTACCAAAATGAAAGGGGGCGTGCCATAATTCTTTTGTCACATAACAAAGAGTTTTTTTATTAATTTACCATTTCCTACCATTCACACACAAAAAAGGAATTCCTTCTTCATAAAGAACTGTATTTTTTGCTATATTTCACCTGCTATGGCTTTTCACGTTATGTTGTGATTATTTGGCAAACAGATGATGCATTACACTGTTCTTCCAAACAATAATTCTTCAGTCAAGCTGTGGGAAATATGGCTCCAAGGGGGTTACCCCGGCAAGAAATGGAATGAATGGCATTGAACAATATCGAATACGATAGTGTAAAATCTGTACCTAGTAAGTATAAATCTGTGGTTGGAACCCCTTTATTCGACCCCATAAGAAGAATGTTGATGACTCACGTGATAGTGAAAATGACAGTAAATGACATTTGACTTTTGTGTAATGATCTTTTTACTTTATTTAAGTCCATGATCTACATCCTGACGATCTGTTTCGTCTTTCTTGATTTGAGCAAAAGCTTCAAAAAATGTCTTGCGTGACAAATAAATGACATAAATGAGCTGTGACATCTGTTACTTATTATGTCTTGGAGCTTAAAACAAAACAAACAACAAAACCATTGATTAACGGTCTTTGGGTTCAAAATGTTAGATAACTATGGTGCTAGATTTGTTACGATGTGTTAAAAGGTGTTGGGACAGTTAAAATGAGGAATTTCTGTGTAACGTCATTTTTTGGATGGCCCCTAATTTAACGATAGCATATTTTCTTATTGAAAAAAAGGAGATAATCCATACATGGCCAAGAAAACATCTTTTTTCTGTCTTGGAGTAAACTGCATTCTGCGTATTTAAAGGGATTACAAATATATAATTTGTATCAAAAAAATGTTTTTCTCAAATTTAAAGTTAACGAATCTATAAAAAACCTTTGTTTTTAAAATGTAACAGAAAGCTCTGATTATTGACCTTTCTTCATCCCAGGGACATGACAAAATTTTGTTTAATTTAGCATAAATTTCCACCCAGGGTATATAACATTAAGAAATGAATTTTGAAAAAACTTGTTTAGGAATGGTCAATTCAATAAAAATTCTTTCGAATGAATTTAATTGATATTTTAAATAAATTAATTCAGAAGGCCTTAACTTAACAGGACTTTAAGTGAATAAGTGTTAATTTTTATGAATGTGGACCCTTTGCAATGACTTCTTTTTAAAGGGTTACTGAGGAACAGGCATCCCTGCTTATAATGTTAATGAACCTTTGTCTTTCAGTTAGTCATTGAATGTCTCCTTGATAATTTATACAAATAATATTCCAGCATTTAGGTGTTACTACTGGTGCTGTCAATACTTTTCACAGTTTGATTATTTGTCGTATTTGTTTACTTTGTCCAAATTTTGCATTGAAGTCAGGCTTTACAATTTTGTAGTGTTTTTTGTTTGACTGCATTAGATCTGATAAGGCATCATAGGGTTCTGCCTCTCTTTCTTCGTCACGTCCATTCGTGCGTGCATAAGGCTACATGATTTGCATCTTGTACCGTTTGCTAATGGAGAGTGTGGTGGCAGTTTTTCTATCATTTTTGCATGAGCAAACTTAATTCAATTTCGACACATTCTCTTTATTTAAGCCGGAGTGTTGACGAAACCATCTCCTCTTTCTTTTCTGTTTTATTATGGTTTCAGGTTTTTAAGAACTGACTTTCTAAGCCTGTGTTACTTTCTCATCCTTTGTTTGCGCTTTTCGTGTTTTTTTTAAGCTAGTATCTCTTATGGTTTCTCGCCTGTGAAGTTGCCGTATGAAGGAAATCCCTAAATGACTGTCTTTCTTGTTGAGTGTTGTTAGGTGGAAACTGATAATTTCAGATTGGTACTGTACAGTTGGTTTAAAGTTCCTTACTTGTTTGCTGCAGCAGTTCTGTTTCTTGTCTCTCCAGCTTTGTGGCATTGTACACAAAGCTAGATTGGTTGCCTACCAGAGCTAGTGCGAGTATCCACTGGTCCGTCCTAATACGCCTTCACTCAGTCATTGGCATTCTGCTCCTCATCCACTTGATTAGCCTTTAGAACACTCTATCGTGGCATTGACTTGTTTCCTAGATTTTCACCTTTACGTCTGCTGCATTTGTTAGTCTTGCGGTAGTTCTACTCAATGTCTACGGTCACTGTGAAGACGATACGGTCTTCACTCACGCACTGTGGGTCGACCAAGGGTACTATGATAGTCATGGAGAATCACACTTCAATAGATACCCCACTTAGGTCTTAAACAAGATTCTGGACCGGCGAGATTCATGGGAACAATTTTTTAACAACTCCGCTACTGCCACTACATTCATGATACTTATCCTCTGAAAGCTCCAACCCATTGGAAACGCAATCTTCTGCAAAACACTTGGCTAAGTTTGACACATTTTATGTCATAAATATATATATATATATATATATATATATATATATATATACACATGGCTTATTAACTACAGCTGCTGTATTTTTAGATAAAATTTAGAACAATTTATTAAGTTTCAGTCTTCTCCTTTTTTGCGTTCCAAAGTCAAAAACAAAAATTTCAAATCAAATGTTCCACCCAAATGTTCCATCCAAATACACAAATGGGTTATGTTTCTGATTTTCTTTCCTTGTTGGTCATCAGAAAATTTTTTGTGCCTGAGGTTAGATGAGGTTTTTTACACAATGGAATCATATTGCTTTTCAACTTTTAGTATATTGTAGGTGTCTGTATGTAGATGGTGACGATAAACATTTATAATACAACAAGAATAAAGAGCTCTGAGAAAATTTCTCAGCTTCTTTTATAAATCTCGCTTCCTTATAATTTTGTGTTATTTCCCTACTGACATAGACTTTAACATAAACTTTATCTTCTGAAAGTAATTTTGTTTTATTTCTCCATTTCAGCCAATGAAGTGAATGAAATTGTTAAATCAATAAAATAAATGGATGAGTGGATTAGATTTGTGTAGTTCCTTTCTTCTTACAGGCTCCACCACACACAACAAAATATTGACAGCAGCTATATATTTCTTTCAGTATATGATTTATAGGTCAGGGTCACTTGGCCTTTCTAAAACAATAGCTTCCAACGCCAAAGAACATGGATTATGAACATTTCAATTTTTAGGTCAACTGACACAAGATAATTCCTGGCTTCCAAATGCTTTGATTAAAGCGAGGATATTTTTGTACCCACATTTCAATTTGAAACTGTAAAAACGGCCCTCTTTTTCATACAAAATGTTTTCAGTTTCTGCAATTCAACTGTCCTCACTGCATTTGGGTGATGGTGTCAGAATTGTGTGTTTATGGTTCCTGTCACAAATGTAACTAACACACGAAGATGAATGCTTATTTCTTTCCTGTCTTTCGACCTTGAAATAGCATTATTTCTGGAGCCAGATACCACAATAATACCTCTCTTTTGATAAAACTGAAATAGTTCTTTCCTGGTTTCTGAAAAACTGTTTTTTTAGTATGTCTAAGGAAACAACGTCGTAGACGTAAGTTAAATTTTGCCATATTCTTTTCAAGAGAAAAGGGAATCAGAAAGCAAAATTAACACAATGATTTGTATGCAAAAGCAAATAGATATTTAGCTTTAGAAAGGAAGAAACTCATTGTTTATTTTCTATTGCACTTGTTAGTTTGCATTTGGAAAAAAACCCTTTGAGATGGATTACCTCAAAATGTCGCTGCTCAAGCAATTGGAAAAGTAAGGAGCGAAGGAAAATGTCAGCGACAAATACCACCAAGACATCAAGAAAAAGGTAAGAGATATATTTTATCTTTAAGGCAATACTTTTTTTTCGTCAAAATATGAGATTGTTTACAAGAACCTCATACCTTTTAGATCTCATTAATTTGCCTGCACAGAATATTTCCTTTTATCCAGATGCAACTCGCATTTATATTTTTGCAAAGAATTAGTCATAAACAGAACTCAGAGAAAAAACATAGAAAAAATTAGTATAGGATAGCGACAAAAACCTACAAATTCTTACATTGCAGAGCATGCCTTTAAAACACAAAAGAACTACATGTTGTACTATAGCTTCATGGTCGTTTAACAGTCACTGATAGAGCAAAGTAGCATCATCAGTAAAGCATCATCAAATTTAAGATACCATAGGAGTACTACTAAAACAAAATTACCACCATCGATTCCAAAGTATCATTGTCGTTAAAAACTCACTTTTGGTGCAAAGTACCATCATCAGTAAAGCATCATCAAATTCAAAGTACCATCAGAGTACCACCAAAACAAAATTACCACCATCGATTCCAAAATAGCATTGTCGTTAAAAACTCACTTTTGGTGCAAAGTACCATCATCAGTAAAGCATCATCAAGTTCAAAGTACCATCAGAGTACCACTAAAACAAAATTACCACCATCGATTCCAAAATAGCATTGTCGTTAAAAACTCACTTTTGGTGCAAAGTACCATCATCAGTAAAGCATCATCAAATTCAAAGTACCATCAGAGTACCACCAAAACAAAATTACCATCATCGATTCCAAAGTATCATTGTCGTTAAAAAGTCACTTTTGGTGCAAAGTACCATCATCATAAAACATCATCAAATTCAAAGTACCATAGGAGTACCACCAAAANAAAGTACCATCAGAGTACCACTAAAACAAAATTACCACCATCGATTCCAAAATACCATTGTCGTTAAAAACTCACTTTTGGTGCAAAGTACCATCATCAGTAAAGCATCATCAAATTCAAAGTACCATCAGAGTACCACCAAAACAAAATTACCATCATCGATTCCAAAGTATCATTGTCGTTAAAAAGTCACTTTTGGTGCAAAGTACCATCATCATAAAACATCATCAAATTCAAAGTACCATAGGAGTACCACCAAAATAAAATTACCATCATCGATTCCAAAGTATCATTGTCGTTGAATAGTCACTTTTGAAAATAACATCCTGAGATCCAGAATAGAAGAAACTTTCCCCTCTGTTTGCGATTAGATAAAAAACCACAAAACAAAACAATTGGTTTCATTGCCTTAAAAATACTTCCTGTAACATTTCTCTTGGATGAAACTTGCTGCAGAATTATGGAAAATGAGAGTTTGTAGAGCTGAAGTTAACTATAAAATATTGACAAATTTTATGTTAAAATATCTAAATAAACCTGTAGTAAATTAGACATATTGTTACAGCACAACTTGTGGTGTGGGGAGAAAATAGTGGCCCTATCAAATCGAGGTAAAAAGGTATGAATCTGTTTTCAAACACAGGGGTTCTATTAATAAAAAATACTATACTTCCATATTGTCCCTGGTTTTATCATTGTTATGTCTATGTTAAACAGGCCAAGAACTACCCAAGCGGGGACTGAAACAGCGATCATATCCCAGTCATTGCTACTTTCAAATTGTCGCTGAAGAGACTCAATAAACCAAATACCACCCCAAAGCTTGACTACGTACAGCTGTGGAAAAGTGAAACAAAAAGAAACGAGTACGCTGTCAAAGTAGAAAATGAATACGAGTTGTTAAGGGAAGAGGTAGGCGAGGATGAACGGAGTAACTTCAAGAAGGCTTTAACAGAGACAGCAAATGAAGTCCTACTAGTACGAGCTAGTAAAAGAAAAAGCAAATGGATCACAAATGACATCCTTTAGCTAATGAAAGAGAGACAAAAAGTAAGAAAACGTGATTCAGCGCTGTACAAAAAGATCAACAAATTCATCAAAGAGCAATGCAACATTGCAAAAGAGCAATGGCTAAATAAAGAAGCAGAAGAGATCGAAAATGAAGTACGCAAAAACTCATCCACCATACATGAGAAAAATAATTCGCTAACAGGGAAGACCTAATTTACATCAAGTTGATGCCTACGCTCCAAAGATGGGGACATCCTGGTTGAGCAAGAGAGCATACTTTAAAGATGGGTTGAATACATAGGAGATCCCTTTCACGACACAAGAGGCGGGAAATCTGACATAAGGAAAGAAATGATTGGCATGGTCATAATGAAATCATAAGTCAAAGCCGCCCTAAGAAAGATGAAGAACAACAGAGCCAGAGGCCCAGACGAAATTGTTGTAGAAATGGTCACAGCACTGGGTGAGAAAGGTGTAGGCATCCTAACTAAGATCATCAATGGCATCTACGACTCTGGTGAGCTCCCTGAAGACTTGTATAAATCAATCTTCATCACTCTACCAAAGAAAGCTGGTGCAATCGACTGTGAGTTTTTCCGCACCATTAGTCTGTTAAGCCACATCACCGAAATAATATTGCACGTCCTACTGGCAAGATCACGGAAAACTCTACGAGCCGAGATCGGCAGAAAACAATTCAGCTTTGTAGAAACTTAAGGCACGTGTAATGGAATCTCCACCCAGAGAATGCTAACTGAGAGAGCTATAGAAGTACAGAAAGACCTGTTTGTATGCTTCATCGACTATACCAAGGCCTTTGATAAAGTCCACCATGAAGCCTTGTTTGAACTTATGCAACAACTAGACATACATGGGAAAGACATCAGACTTCTGCGAAACCGGAACCTATACTGTCATCAAAGCGCAGCGGTACGAGTAGATAGCAACATCAGTGAATACATCAAGATAGAAAGAGGTGTGACAAGGATGTGTGCACTCGTTCTATCTCTTTAACATCTATAGCGAATATGTGAGAGAGCTCGAGGACCATCCTGGGTGCTGCGTGGGGGGCTACAATTTAAATAATCTTCGCTATGCTGATGATACGGTACTAACTGTAGACAGTGAGGCTAAACTACAGACCCTTCTCAGTCGTTGAGGCCAGTGGGGCTAAGGGACTCTCAATCAATGTAAAAAAGATCGAATGCATAGTGATCAGCAAGAAAAACGTAAGTCCATTAATAAACATAAACATTGGACAAGAAGAAATAAAACAAGTGCCAAGCTTTAAATATTTGGGCAGCTTAATTACTGGAGATGGAAGATGCGACCAAGGAAGCAAAAGAATGTTTGAACGGATGGGCAAACTTTTGAGGAACAAGACGCTGTCCCTGAATACCAGAAAAAAGACTCCTGGCTTGCTATGTGATACCAATACTAACTTATGGAAGCGAGTGCTGGACCATTTCAATATCGATGGAGAAAAGGCTCGAAGCAACGGAGATGTGGTTCTACAAGCGCATGCTAGCTATTTCATAGACAGAAAAGCAAAGCAATACAAATGTACTACAAGAAGCAGACGCAAAGCGATCACTAATGAAGACTATCCGACAACAACAGCTTCGGTTCTTAGGACTTGTGCTTAGGAAAGTTGACCTCGAAAACCTAGAATTGACAGGGAAAATAGAAGGCAAGAGGAGCAGGGAGAGAAAGGGAAAGACATACTTGACAAGCCTAAGAGAGATAACAGGAAAGACTACCATAACTCTGCTTAGAAATGCAGCAGACCGAAAGAAGTGGAAGATCATGATCGCCCACGTCCTAGAAGGATATGGCGTGTAGACAGACAGACATGTCTCATACCCTTCAAAGAGCTACATGAGATGCAAATCCAATAAATTCGTTTGGCATTTTTTATCTTTATTAGGCAAAAAATGCCTTAAAATTTCCTATCAGCTAATACAAATTGCAGCAGGAAGGCCAAAATAAGGATGCATTTGATTGCAGGCAATATACAAGCAGTTTTGATAGAAGTATGCAAAAATTAATTAATTCTTAGATATGCAGGTCTCCGATAAAAGAAAGAGCAAAAACTGTTTTTGTAATTGGGAAAAGGGTGAAACAGCTGATCCACTGCTGCAAAAGACTTTAATCCCTTAAGTCTAAAATAATTGCAAGTTAAAAGTTACTAAATTACCCAAAAGATCATTTTTAATGTTATTTCTCTTTCTTCTTTGTTGTTCAGGTTTTGTTCCATTTATGATTGAAATTAGCCATTGGACTTCTATAGTTTTTATCTTGACTGTTTTCTTCTCTTTCCCCTCGGGCTTCCGTGTCTTCTTTCATGCAGGTTCTCAATCTCTTTCTATAACTATTTACATTTCAACTGCCTCTCACTCTCACTTTCATGGCATTTCTAGCTGGTTCTTTCTTCTTGTTGTTACAAGGAGAAAGTAACGCTCCTAGGTTAAAACATTGCCTGTTTTAAGACTAGAAAGACTCAAACTAATAAAATAGACGGTGTCCCTCTCTAATTAATTTTTAGAACAAATATCAATAGCTGAATTATTTATAATTAAGCTCCCATTTTTTCCTTGAATAAATGGAGAAAATAAAGTTAAAAAAAAGGATGTCCATATTTGTAGTTGGAACAAGCATGGACAAGGACAAAGGTAAGGAACGCTCCTACACCATTAGTTCATATTTAATCGCATTGACACAGTATCTTTTGTGAAGCATATTTTTCTGCCATAAAAAAATCGGTGTTACTGCATCTAGTGGAGTAAAAAATATGTAGTTGATCGTCAATTATAAAAGCCCTTCACGTTAACAGGATCACTTAATTTTACCAGTACATCCTCTCCGTGGCAGATATTTGATGTATGCTGTATTAAGAAAATGTATGCTTTATTAAGAAAAGAAAAAATACAAAACCTAAATGAATGGCTGTATGTTTTTTCGAAATAATATTTATGTACATATAACATATTTTATGCCTATATGTTCATTTTCATCTTGATTGAGCAGAACAGATCAAAATTCCTGTGCTGCATTTTGAGCATCGGATTTTTTGACTGGATTCTCATCATGTGAGTTGGTTTATGATCTTCCAGTTCAGGTAGCTGTTACTAAAGCTTTTCATATCTAACTGCACAGAGTTTCTGTTTTTCAAAACAGTGAGTGTCGAAATTCTCTAATTCATCAAATATTAGAATGAAAGCAAAGATTTTAGAGGACCTCTTCAAAATATAATTACTTAGTTGATTGCATCTGTAACAAATTTGACAATTAATTTTTGGGTAGAGGCTTTAAAAGTTCTTATTAGGTATACTCCTGTAAACCATTGGTCAACCATGTATCATATCGCTCAGCTATCAATCTTTTAAGCGGTTTATTCTACAGTAGATTGGGAGCTTGTATATAACTTTTATAATTCTAAAGAACTTAATCCATCATCAATTTTTATGCTTTTGATGCATTTAAATTTTTGGTAGATGTTCAAGTTTTCTAGTCAGGCGGGAATGAAACGTTTCCCATCAAAGGAGACGATGTGTTAATATAAATACCTTTAACACATTTTAACGCAAGCAAATAGAATTCTTCATTTTTTCATGTGTTGTAAAAAGAAAAGACAGTGCAATTTGTATTGAATTCCGGACTTAAATATTTAGCTTGGCATTTACCTCAACCAAAAGACAACAAGCGCTTGTAGTTTTTTCCGACTTGTCTGAACTTCCAAGCAAACAATTATCAGGATTATATCATAACCAATACCTTTGAGGGCAACGTCATTCCTTCCCGTTTGCTGGACAGTGTTCACAGCTACCATGGCAGCCCATGCAACAGTTTCGTCTATGGTAATTAAATTGGTTGACTCGAACCGAAATTTCTGACCTAACTGCCTTACATAAATACAGAAAGAACCAACTTTTCCAATTAACTGTTTAGGTCCCTTTAAATGATAATAGTATTTTGTCTAATGGACAATCCTTATTGCTTCATAGAGTTCAAAAGCCACCATATACTAGCCTGGAACACATTCTTCAAACATAATCAATATTTGTGAAACATGTTATTTGCATGTCTTCCTTTCCATTATCCATTCTATGATATCTTCCATCAAATCAACATTCGTTGGTTGCAATCTCTTCCTACTAACGTTGTTCAGCTCTCTTCAGTTGCCGGTGTCTTTTTATCAGCAATAGATTCCTATAACTGTCTCCATTGATGCGCTTGCGATGTGCTTCCTGTCAACGTTGAATTTTCTTGCAGGAGCTCTATTACCATGCACTTCAGCGAAATAGATTGCACAAAGTTTCAATTTCATTTTGTATGAACGTACTTATTTAGTAACAGGAGAAGTAGTCCTCCTTTCCACAGCTTGGCATCAGTTTGAATAAACCAATCATTACCAAAGCTGAATACTTAACATTATTTTGAATAGAAACATTAAGATCGTACTGCGATACCAGAAATTGATTTAAGTAATCAGCAAACGTTAAAACACTCCTTAGTTCTAAATCTATTTTGATAACAGTCTTCTTCTTCATCTTTCGGCTGCTCCCGTCAGGGGTCGCCACAGCGGATCAATCGCCTCCATTTGGCGCGGTCGTCAGCGTCCTCTCTCCTCACTCCTAATGTCCTCATATCCTCTTCAATTCCGTCCATATATCTTCTCTTTGGTCTTCCTCTCTTCCTCTTCCCTGGCAGTTGCATCCTCAACATTCTCCTCCCGATGTAGCTATCTTCTCTTCTGACCACTTGTCCGTACCATCTCAGTCTTCCTTCCCTTTGATTCTCTCCCAATCTTCTAACGTGTGCTGTTCCTCTGATGTTTTCATTTCTGATTTTATCTAGCTGTGTGACCCCAAGTGACCACCTCAGCATTCTCAACTCAGCCACTTCCAACTCAGCTTCCTGCTTCTTTGTTGTCGCTACCGTCTCAAGCCCATATAGCAAAGCTGGCCGCACTACCGTTTTGTACACTTTTCCTTTCACTTTTGGCAATATCTTCCGGTCACATAACACCCCTGTTACCTTCCTCCACCCGTTCCAGCCTGCTTGTATCCTCTTCTTCACTTCTCTGTCGCATCCCCCTCGTATTGCACTGTGGATCCAAGGTACTTGAAGTCTTTTGCCTTCATTACATCTGCTCCTTGCATGCAAATCTTGTCATCCTCTCTCCCATTCACGACCAGGGATTCGGTCTTGGCCCTGCTTACCTTCATTCCCCTTCTTTCTAGGGCATATCTCCACTCCTCCAGTTCTTCTTCGGCCTCGTTCCTGGTTTTGTTGCACAGCACAATATCGTCAGCAAACAGCATACTCCATGGTGCTTCTTTCCTGACTTTGATAACAGTACATTCGATTAATATTTATTTTTACTTTTCAAGATAGCTAGAGTAACTTTTATTTCCGATACGCAGATGTTTTATAAAGTTGTATTTGAAACAGTGGTTAGAAAACACAGTGTTTTCAGGGAAAGATGGACATCAGTTAAGAACAAAGAGATATTTCAAGAACAAGACTGAGGAGATGCAGGAAGAGAATCTGGGTAGCTGACCCAAACCCAAGGAATGAAGGTTAAGGTAATTATAATAACAATAAAACGAAGAAGAAGGAGAAGAGGAAGAAGAAGAAAAACACTAAACTGGTGGATAAGGTTACTTAGGATGTGAACTTTTATTTAGCCAAAGTAGAGCTTGCCATGAGAAAACATTGGCTTATTTAAGTCTAAGCCAACCTTTTTAAGAGAGTTTCCTGACTCTTGTTGACTGGTATGTCAAACTGAACAGAATAACTCCATCTTACTTCTAATTGTAATGTTTAATCTTATAAAACATTGTGATGTGCAAGTCTCCAATTGTATTAATTTGCTAGAAGAAAAACGTTTGAACAAAATTGTATTTGGAATAAGTAAAATATAAGACGTACCAGCGGACAGGTGACACGCAATTTTACATGACGTTTTCAGTTTTAAACGCTATAGCTTCTCTAGGAATATGAAAAGTAACTCAAGGTCTAATTGAAACACATTGATATGTCCATACTTCTTTTCATTAAAAAGTATATTTCAAATTCCCTCCTAAATTCTTGCATTCAGAAAACATAGAAATTTTTTATTTTTCTGTTGGCAATACCCAGTGGGATGCTGAATTCATTACTACGTTCAACTTATGCTGTTAACCTAAAATACACCTGTTAACTTTGTCATCAGAACAAAAGTCAATGGAAAGTTACAGCTAAAATCCAAGGATCCATGTAATTTAATAAAAAAATAGCAGCTGGTTGTGCCTGTATAAAAGCATATTTTTATGCCAAACTTTGAGTCAAACTTAATCAAAAGAGCAAATATCACTGAATTATTTAGGATTTCCAATTTTGTAAAATCCAGTATATTACTATGTTCTAAAGTGTATAACTCTATAAGAATACTGATGAGTAGCATTAATAACCAAAAGAATTTCCAAGACACATAAAACGCAAATCTCCTCAAGGAAATGATTCTTCATATTTCAAAGACGTTACACGAAATTTAATAGCAAACTTCTACTTAACCTTCACGATTATAAATTTTTTTTCATAGATCGCTTGCAGCAAGAGACAGCCTATTTTGTTATTGTTGTAAAAAGATTAGCTTTTCAGAATAAACATTTCAAATGCAATAACAGTAAAAAAACAACATCTCATTGACGAAACAAGGTAAACTTTGAACTGAAAGATAAATTTAATGACAAAAACAGACAAATCTTTTTCCTTTTATTATCAACCAATATTAGTTATTGCTTGTTATGCTATTAGGAATTAATGTAGAGGAACAGATCAGGGTTTTTTTCTTTACTGCTTTTTTTATGTTTTGTTTACTTAATTTGGTATCTTTTTTCAGAATTTTTCTCCTTTCTTTTATTTTACTTAATTAAGGTTTTGATTGGTTTGGTTTGGTTAGGCTAACGGCCTTTTGATATATGTTATATGTTAGGTGAATATTTTCGATAATTAATTATCATTTTCAAACCTGAAAAATATAAACAGAAATATTAGTATCAGTCTAATAAAAATGCCAGAGTCACAAACCAGAAGTCCGAATTCCATTGTTCTGTGGTCAGGGTAACCTGACTACAACATAAAATCAAGACAGCCTGGTCGTCAGACAGCGGCTCCTATACTCATCTTTGGTGTTGATAGAGGGTTTCTTTTCTACAATGAATAGAGCCTCAAGAATTAGTGGATGCTGTTCCTCTCGACCTGATGTTTCCAGTATATTCATATTGTCAAATGTGAGCTTTGTGTTGCAGTGTTTGAAATGCTTGCTGACTGGTTGAGATGGTGGGCTGTGCTTCTTGAAGCGGGTCAGGATAAGCTTGCTTGTTTGGTCGACATAGCAGGCTTAACAGCCTGAACACGTAATTTGGTATACTGTCCCACAGTTTTCGACCTTTTGTCTGCATAATACTTAGGGTGGCCTTTACTTAATTTTCTAACTTTAGAACATTAGAAAACAGTCTCCCTTTTAAGCAATTTTTTTCTGAGTACTTTTTATTCTGACATATTTTTTGCAAGGGATATAGGTTGTTCAAATCACCCATAATTTCTTTCCTGTTAAAATACCTCAACTGTCGTACCTTTATTGAAAATCAAAAACATTTTCAGTAGTTTTATTTCAGAATTACGAATTTCTAATTTGATGTTCTAAACTGGAAAGGCATTATCTTTTCTGTGACTAAAGTAAGACTGTCAAGCATGCAGCAGCAATTACGATGAGTTTTGCTTCAGCTAAAGATTTGGGTGGTTTAAGAAAATCTGATTATATAAGTTTTTATAAGAAAATAGCCATTAAAATTATGTTTATTTGGGTCAAAGGCTATTTCTATGGCACTTTACTAGATCAAAACGACAAAATAAAAAAAACAAATTTAAATTGCTTTTATCAATACTGAAAAACAAAGAGAGGATTAAGAAAGCCTGCCACTTTTTGAGCTTTGTTGAAGAAAGACAGAAGCAAAAATAAGCAAAAGGGATTGTTGAAAGCCAGCCACATTTTGTGACTGGCTGTCTAAAACAACTGAAAACCATATATAGACAGATTTTTTTTGTCTACTTAGTGAGGTGAGGAAAGATAAATATGAATTTCCTCCGATTACCTTAAATGGAAGGCAGGTCTAGCTGTGCAAAGTACCTTACCTTACCGCCTCGAGCTCATATCTCGAACTCACTTGACTCGTGCTTTCCACTGGTCTCTGTCTTCCATGAGGCTTGGCAGATCCTCAGCCAAACAACCAGCGTCATCAGCAATTTGGTCGATGTAGGTTTTCGTGGGACGACTTCTGCGATCTGCGCCTTGTGATGACCTCCATAGAAGGACATCACTGACTAGCTCATCTTTACCTCTGAACGAGTGTCCTGCGAATCGAAGACGCCTTTCTCGAAGAGAGACAGATACTGTCGGTAGTGACCCATAGATTTCTTTAATGGTCGGATGATCTCTCCAATCAAGGTTTAAAGCTGCTCGCAGAATTCTGGTGTAAGTGCCAACTAGAGATGTCTCTAGTTTCTTTGTCAAAGTCCAGGAGACTGAACCATACAGTAGGACAGATTCGACAAATGATCGGAAGAATCTGCGTTTTAAATGATCTGGTAAATTGGACTTTCAAATACAGGACAGCTTATTTAAAGCAGACCAAGCTTTTGCCTTCCTTACATCGATGTCATGGGCTGTTGATTTTATGTAATTGCCCAGGTAAAGAAAGTCATCGACAGACTCAATGATTTTGCCGTTTGTTGATTTTACTTGTGCTTCTTGTTTTTGGTTGATAGCTATGTATTTGGTTATCTTGTAGTTGATGTACAGCCCAATCTCACTTGCTGCGATTTCAAGGGTGTGGAGTAGCTTTTCTGCGTCAGAGGTGATATCAGCAAGAAGTGTAAGGTCGTCAGCATAGTCAATATCTGTAAGCTATACAGCTGAATGTCTAGAACCCCTTCTTAATCTAAGAGTAAAGCCTAGCTCGAAGTCTTCATCAACGGATACGCGTAATACGTAGTCCAGGCAGATAATAAACAAATATAGAGCGAGAGTATCTCCCTGTAGTACACCAGCAGTTACATTGAAGAAGTCGGTATCACCATCAGGAGAACGAACCATTGATCTGGTGTTGAAATAAAGCATCATGATTGCGCTGACTATCTCCTCAGGAATACCATATGACAAGAGTCTTTCGGCTAATTTTTCGCGATGGAGGGAGTCAAAAGCCTTTTTAAAATCGATGAAAAGTAAAGTGACATTCAGGTCTTTCAGCCTCGCTCCTTCGAGGATACGTCTTATTGTGAGTATCTGACCAGTGGTGGAACGGTTTTTACGGAAACCGTTTTGATTTTTCCTCAGTATTCCGTCAACTTCCGGTCGAATTCGATTCAGCAAAAGTAGATTATTTATTTTTGCTGCAATACAGATAAGTGTTATGCCTCTGTAATTTTCATTGGAATTTAGATCTCTCTTCTTGGGAAATGGCAGTATACATCCCTCTTTCCACCTTTCAATAGGCTTCTGGTGGTATACATTATTGCAGAAAAAGAGTAGCTGTTGGTTGAAGTTTCGGGTCTTCCAGACCTCTACTGGAATTTCGTCTAGCCCGCAAGCTTAGTTGTTAGCTATTTTGTCAAGCACCTAATCAAGTTCTTTCATGGAGAAAGGACCTTTTTTGATGTTGAGCTCAGTCTCTAACTTTCTTCGTTTGACTTTTTCTGATCACGGACGACTTGCCTAGAAGCTCCTCAAACTGGGTTTTCCACTTTTTGATTCTTTCATCCTGATTTGTTGCTTTAATCTTAGAACTGTTTGTCTTTCGCCGACCTGTGATGTCATTGATGGTCTTCAATGCTAGTGCCGCTTGCTTATTGTTAGCGGCATTGGAGATCGTATCAATTTGTGATTGGACATAAAGAGCCTGTTCTTTATAGTAAGTTTCACGAAGTGCCTTTTTGGCTTTCTTAACCAGTCTTTCATTCTCTTCACTAGGGTTTTGATTCCTTTCCTTAGCCCCCTCTTTAAGAGCATCTCGTTTTTGTTACACCTTGTTGTTTTGCCAAGGCTTTCTGTTATGGATAGTCGACTTTAATGGGATACACTCTTTAGCTGCTTCACCACATGCTTTTTCGAAATTCACATAAGCAGTATTTACATCCTCTTCAGTGTTTAAGGATTGTAGGGCATTGTACCTATTTGAAAGCGCGATGTGGAATGTTTCTCTAATATCC
>RDPX01000067.1:1270003-1281482 GCA_003991215.1 Morbakka virulenta
TGACACTCGCCATGCGCCGTTCCCCGTTTTCCTTCATAGAATGAGGTTACCAGTGGTCACGCAGCTCAGAGTTGAGCCTTCGTGAACGTGGGGATCCGACTGGTGTGAGAGAGGCTATATAATACGCATTTAGCATGTGCCCTTTGAAGACACGCTTTTATCACACCTTTGACCACCTGCCAAGTACTTTGAACTGTTTTAGCTCGAAGTTCGATCTCCATTCATGGATTAGTAGTAGATGCTATGCTGCAGTTGAGTTACAATAAGCAATTTTACATATACTCATGCATTCTATTTTTGGCAGACATTAAATGGCACAAGATTTTCCTCTAGAAATATCAGCTACGTTACATTTTATTCTACCAATCAATTAAAAGACATTTGGCAAACGTGCGTGACATCACACTGTTACTAAAACCCATAAACAATCACAATTAAATTTGCAGGAGGCAGGAAATCTAGGATATTTTTTTTAAAAAAGTACTTTCGTGGGCCCTGTTTGGCTGGAAGCTAAATAATTTATATCAAATAACGTTCTCCAATGCAGAATTATGAAACAATGCTTCTACGTTATGCAAAAAAGACTCTACTGAAGATAACATTCAGACGTTTTATCGAAATGTTATCCCTGGGAACAACATGATTATCATTACCCTGCTCATTTCTTTGTCAATGAAGGCTCGAAGACCAGCTATTCCTTTCTCATCTTTTTTCACAGGAAATGTTAGCGGGGAAGTTTTAAATAATTACTTTTAAAGAGATCCTTGCAGACCCTAAGAGGTACTTGTGTGTGTTTTTTTTCATGGTAGATTTAAAAAGACAGCTTCTAGACATCAGACTATCGAATCGTAATGTCTATTACTTTCGTTTCTTTCGTAGAAGATCAATGACCGGCTGAAAAGTTAGTATATGAGAATTAAAAAGCTCTGTTGTCTCAACATTTGAAATAATCGGTTGTCTCCTTTTCCATAGACCTAACTACGTAATTAGATGCTAATATCTTCTATTAGTCGTAATTGTACAGCAGGAAGCAATTTAATGCTTCCAAATCTAATGATCAAAGAAGGGTTTTACTATTTTACGTCAGTACTACTTAAGTTGTTGTTCTCTTTAACAACTGTTCGGAAAACAAAATATAAAGGCAATCCTATTTTTTCTTACCTTATCTTAGGCTTGCATTTGAATTCAATAAAATAATGATATCTCCCTCCTAACTGTACTTGACGGTACCTCTCAGAGAATCTATGAAAAAGGAAAATATTCGCAGGATTGTTAGTTAAGTATTTTAACAAAACCTTTTAAACGTTGTTGTCCTAGCTAAGTTTTATTGTGATACCCTTAGAGTGGCAATGGCAGAAGCAATAATACCATCAAACAAGGTAGCTGAATAGCTTAACCTTGCAACTTAAGTTGAACATTGGCTTAATAATCGATATCCTGACGTAGCCTGGCTGTTCTATTTTTCATAGCTACATGCTAGTGTTTTCTCAGATTATATTAATTAGCTGCAGCGACTGTTACAGAATTTCTGGCTAGCGCTTTATTTTGTGCTCAGAATTTCTTTTCGCAACCTTTTGCATAATAGTGTCCCATGTAGAAGCTTTGACCATACTGTTTAGGCCAGAGCCTGGTCATATTATTACCCCTAATCATCAAGCAAAATGTTGTCATGTTAGTACTGTTCATCTGTTGTCTCGCAGAAAATGCCTTTATTTTGCTTACTTCTATGAAGGAGCTAAAGAATGTGCCTTAAAATCAAAGCTAGTCCAACAATAGCTTGTGGCAGTTCATTTGGATGCCAGCATATTTTCTAACAGTCCACCCAGATGATCTGGTATCTTAAGACTATTCACCACAACAGCATAACAGTTCCTAATTGTGGAAAAAGTTCCCTACCTAAATTTTACGGTGTACCTGTGTACTCCCTAGGCAGGTATGTAGGAACACCTAATAATAAAATAAAGTGCCCTTGTCTTGCTATAATTTTACAATCTATTCCTAATTAACATATTGTGTTGTAATAACAAATAATCTTAGGATATGTAAGATATATATATATATTTTTTTTTTTGCGAAAGGGCTAATGATGATTCGAAACAAAATTATCTATCTGCACAAAGAAAACCACTGTTATTGTTTCTTATTTTAAACTTGGCCAATGATTGGTTTTGTTCAACAGCTGAAATTCTACTCCAATTGATTTTGCATAGCTAGGTTAATTCCTCACCAATTCAGTTCAACTACAACTACATCCTTTTATAATCCTCTTGCTTTGCACTATCCTTCTTCCTTCATAACGTTTTTAAAAAGCCTGTTGTATGGACCTTTCTCTCTCCACAGCAAATAATCATACTAAACACTCTTGTGTACATTCTCCAACCCCCTAAACTGCTATATGTATTCTCTAGCCTGGCGTTTTATTACCAATATGCTGGACATTGAAGTAGGTATCGTTCTCATTGCCTCCAAGCGTTTTTCTCTGCCTTTCTGATTGCTCATTATGAGCTTCATGCAGCACAGTATAGGAAGTTTTATTGGCTTCATATTTTGAACTTTAGGTTCATGACCATCTTGCTAAAAACAATCTCACTGATTTCGATCTACTTTTTAGATACTTTGAATTTGAACATACTTCTTTTACTCTTTTCTTTACTTCTCTAAGTTTCTCTACGTGAATTTTTTTTTCCGGATTCTTAATATCCTTACTATTTCAAGATCTTGTCTCTTGTTTTCTAAATCTAATAACTTTCTGAAATAATCATTTTTAGTACAGATTCGTTTTATAGGACTGTACCATCTTTGATCAAGTTTAAGAAGCCTGTTTGTTCCTTTGTACTAATTCTGATTTTTGTGATGTTCAATTGGCCTTTTCTTCGTTGTCTATTGGTTTCTTATTTCTCCACTCATTCTTACTACTACTACTTTTTGTATCCACTTGTAGTTTTTCTTCAATGCTGCTGCTTTTTGGAGACTTTGTATCTTTTAGATCTTGAAGATTGCTGTATTCTTTTCCTCTTCACCACACTGTCAAAAATCAAGAACTTATTCTAAGTCAAGACAGATCCACCTAGTTTCACTTTTAATTTATGCACTTCTCTTTTGCTTTCTTTCTTCACAAGGGCATAATTAATCTGGTAGCTTAAATTTCCTCTTTGACATTTTGTCTCAGTTCTATTATTAAAACTGTGTTGGCTATAAATGGATCAAGTGCTTTAGCGGTTTTTTGTATCTTCGTAGGTAGGCTTTTGTCATGTGACTCATTCAAATTTATTAAATATTGAAGATGACGAAGCGACAACATTCAGTCAATTAGTTACCTTGCCTTAGACCATAGTTCCTCCTGTTCTTGTAGAACACTGAGCAGCAAGGATGCGCCAACGGGTGCAATCAAGGCAAGTAGATTTTGTGGTCTTTTTCCACCCTGTTTTTGATCCCCATTAAACGTACTTTGCCTCGTCCTTACTGGCCTGACCCTGATTCTTCCTCCCTTTCTTCGTCTCCAAGATATACGTCATGATAGGCGAAGCGTTTTTTAGGTTTCCTTGAGCCATGGCTTGCAGGCTTCAGCCATGACTGAAAGATTGATCAATCCCGTCTTTCTGGTATATCAGGAAGGTTTATCAGTCACCTTTGGCTCTTTCTTTTTCAGTAACCACGATAAAACAGAAACAATTCCGTCTCCGTCTTGAAATTTATTCAAAATGAAGGCTTTTCCCATGGCTTAATCTCCATTTTTATTTAAGGTCAAATACATGATAACATTTTTGATTGTTCCTTCGTTTTCGTGCCTTGGCTACAGTGTTTCTGCCCAGTAACGGGCACATGATATTACCGATGGTGTGGGCTCCTCTAAGTCAGCAAAGTTGCAATTTGGGGCGTCTGGACATTGCAGAAGGAGGTCCATAGTTTGTGTGATATTACAGTTGCAGGTGTCAGATGTTGATAATCCCATTCGTTTCATGACAGATTTGCGTCTGCCAGAACCAGTATGGAGCCGGTTTAGACTGCACCACGTTGTTCAGTTAAGATCGTGGCCAGTAGCAAGTTGTTCCTTGGGAAATACACCTCTGCTCTCAAAAGCTGTTGAGTTTGGTAATTTATCCCATAGTGCCTTTCACATGATTTCTCGTTGAGATTAAGAAGGTGATATATTTCATATGGAAAAGACAGAAAGATATGTCTTGATTTCAGCCGAGTTAGAGGTGGACCAATCTTATGCAACGGATGACGCTCATCGGCGATTTGTATTAATCGTTCCCGATTAGAGGCGGATGTCCTTCTCAAATGTGATGGGGCTATGCCTGACAGAGCATACAGAGTATGGACTGGTGTGGATCGTATTGTCTCTGAAATTATTCTACAAGTGTTATTGAGTAAAATATCCACTTGCTTAGCATGTGTTGACCTTCCCCTGGTGGAGCATGCATACTCGCCGACTGAAAAACATAAGGCAAGAGCAGTGGTGCGCAGCGTTGATGGGTTGGCTCCCCACTTGGAGGTTACCAACTTGCGCAACAGATTATTCCTTGTGGTGGGTAACCTTTGCCTTAACATTAAAGCAGTGTGATTTGAAAGAGAGTGTTCGATCCAGAGTGACGCCAAAGTACTTTGGATGTGGAAGATGCTCCAGTGGTTGTTGTTTCCATGAGAGTTCATTTTGCTTCTTGATTTTTCAGGTGAAAAGCACAAACTTGGGCTTTAGTTGGGTTTGGCTTCAAGTCGTCGCACTCATAATAAGTAGTAAGATGGTTCAGGACGTTCTCGAGGGTGTTTTCGACCTTAGTGAAGGACCGCTGTTGAGTTTTTATACAGGTATCATCTGCATAGATGAAACGCCTGCATTCACTTAGTAATGGTAAATCAGTTGTGTAGATGTTAAAGAAAAGAGGTGATAAAACACTTCCTTGTGGTAGGCCATTGCGTTGCGTGCGCCATCTGCTCCTCTGACCACTAAATTCAACGAAGAACCGTCTATTTTCGAGCATACTTCGTACTATTTGACACAGGTCCACATCATTTGTGATGGTCCAAATTTTGTGTATGAGCTGTCGATGTTGTACAGTGTCGTATGCAGCTGTTAAATCGACAAATCTTTCTCCAGTAATGAGTTTTTCTTGGTAACCATCTTCAATATGCTGCGTCAGGTTCGTGAGTTATGTTGAGCACGAACGCTCTGTTCTGAGATGAGTTTCTCATCGATGGTGGTGATAATCCTTCCAAGTATCACACGTTCAAATAGTTTGTATGAAATACTTAGTAGATTGGTCTCTTGGGGTTGTCTGGATTTTTTTCCGGTTTGAGGACAGCCATGATTTTTTATCACCTCCATTGTTGAGGAATTCTCTTGCGATTCACACAGTCTTGGAATAGATCCACTAGCTACCCTTCAGTAGTAGGGCCGATATGCTTCAAAAACTCTGCAAGAATGCCATCAGTGCCCGCTGCTTTGCCACTCTTCAGTAATTTCAGAGCCTTCTCATCTTCATCCAAATGGAATGGTTGGGTGAGAGCTCCATCTGAGTTGATGGTACTGGATGGGATTTTGTATCTCTCATAATCCCCTGCTGGTCGTTTGTTTGCGGTTTTCCCATTCAGTAACAGTTCAGTGGCAATCTGGTTGGCTGTGACAGTGGATGTTGGTTTTACTGTGGTGGTGTTATTCCCAAGTTTTTTATGGTAGTCCAGGCTTTTTTTGCTGTTATGAGTCAGATTCGTTGATTCTATCATGCGTTGCCAGCTTTCTCTGCGTTGTTCTGCTATACTTTCAAGTAGTTCCTCTCCTAGACTGATGGTTTTGTCTGAGAAGGGATCTTGCTGGTATGAAGACTTGTAGGTGTTAAACAAGTCTTCATACCAACAAGATTGAAGCGTCAGCGGAATGGAGTGTGTCGTACTTTCATTGGGGCACTGATGGATAGGGCAATAGGTCGATGTTGCATTGGCTCGAGAACTTCCTTTGTACACATTGAACTGATATTACGACTGATGAACCCGATGTCAGGGTTATAACCTCATTTCCAGCGAGAGTTGTTAAATGAAAATGGTTATTTTTGATCATGAACAAGTGTTAGTCCCTTGGCCTCTGCCGACGCCTCTACTGCAGTGCCATCATTGTTCGTCTCTCCATAACCCCATAACGTGCTATGCGAATTAAAGTCACCGAAAGTTAGGTGGTATTACCGTTTAGAGTTTTGCGGAAGCTCGTTGAGGTGGAAGCAGCTGTTGGGTGGTTTGTAGGCCGATGTAATTGCCAGATCTTTCAGGCACACAGTAATTGTTTCAATTATTGGCACTTCTTTGCTCAGTTATAAAATAAAATTAATATAATCCTTTAAAGTAACAACTGACCTTTTGTACCGCGAATACCATGTTTAGATACTTTTGTTCTTTTAACAGGAAATTTCCTTTTTCCAAATAAGTATACATATTTTCGGCTATTAATCCTGTTAAAAGTCCCCCCCCCCCTTTGAGAAAGCCGGGTAATAATTCTGCTGATAACCATGAAAACGTTTCAGTAACTATTCTCACCAAATTGTATTGTACCGAAATTTCTTCGGCATTACATCACCCATACAACAATGTCCCGAGGTAAAAATGGGTCGAGGATATTTTTTCAGTTAAGGAAATTGATGAACCTGGATACTATACCGGTTGAGTTTAGCATTGCAAACGTTATGTATGAAAAATGGATGATATGGATATGAATATGATCTCACTTCTTGATCCAGGTATAGCTAACATTTTCATAGAGATTATTTAAAGTCATTGATAAGGTCTATCCAATTTTGTATTTACTAAAGATGTGGCAATGACAAAGTAGCTATTGTCAAGAAAAGAATGAAGGGGGAGGGGGGTTACTAAGTACATGATTGGTCTTCACTCACACTGCATATAGTATTAGCTTTTCCAAATGAAAAATAACAGAATGTTTGCTAGCACTTTGGAGGTATTTTGGCAAAAGATAGGTTGGTTTCTTCGAAAGAAGCGGATTTACATCGATCGCTGCACAATGCCTAAAATAGTACTATTTCGCAATGAGTTGTATAATAAGCTCATAAGAGGATTGGCAATTTAGGTTTTCCCTACCTGCTTTTCTGGTAGATTATTGGAACAGTTTGAAAAATTTAAATAAATCGTTTGAGTAATAGTTGTTCTCACACTGAATAAGATAATGGTATTTAATATTGATTTTTAAAGTTTTCAAACTCTTGTTAAGTAAGGCTACTGAAATTGTCTGATGAACACGTTTTTATAAGAAGCTGTTGTTTTAGATACTGGTTCTACTAAACCCAAACTAGTAGAACTAGACTCAAGAAAAATTGATAAAATTTAAAATTTTCAGTTTAAAAAAAAACTCATTGATTTTAGGTTGTGCAGAGATAGATAGATGGTTTTAACTAACTTTTTTGTTGAAACTTTTGACTTTGATCTGAATAGTTTTTTCGTAATGATCTGCCTTTATATCCACCCAAAATTCTTTCCCTTTAAAGTATAACTAAGAAATTGCAGGTCCCGAAAATAAGAAAACAATTGAGAAGCTGTTAGTACTAGAGAGCCAAAATTTTCATACGAACTAAAGAAACCGTAGTACTAAGTGCTGATTCACGTTTCAAATAAAAAACGTAAACACTAAAGAAATATGAATGACCTTTGCTTCCTTAAAATTCGACAGTATCATAACCCGGGCGTTTTTTTGCGTGATTTCTCAATATTGGAACAAAAAAACCTTTTCGGAACGCAAAATGCTTTCCTCGTCAATTGAAGTGTTATGCCTTGACAGGTACGCAGTCCGTACGTTTTAAAGGTTGAGGAATAGAACAGAATAGGTTCTTCCTATGATCTGCTGACACAGATATTCTATCAGTTGAGCTCAACAAGAAGGACATACTCCGGCATTCAGAAAATTGTTATTTGTTATTCGGCTATCCATTGGTGAAGCGTGAATAAGTAAAGGAAATTGCTAAAAAACCAATGGTGAGTATTTGATAGAGCCAGGTCTTATCTGAATGAAAAATTGTCTTAATCAAAGGGATAATTGGGTCTTTATAACTACTGTCATAATTATATATTCTATATGCCATTATATATTTTTTCTTTATATAAAACTAGAATCCGTTGTTTTATTTCAATAGGAGGTCAAGAAATCAATGACAACATCTTTGTTTACTTCAAAATTGTCGATTGCGTTTATGAAATACCTCATTATCACCACCACCACCACCACACAAAAAAACACACACAAAACAAAACAAGACATAACATTCTTTGGTATCTGGTCTCAGTTTATGACGTAAATTCCAGCTGAAGGTATGCTTGTGTCATATCTAATTAAGAGAAATGTTTGGGTCCATTTGGTTTCAAATTCATATCTTGTACAGTTGGTATTTGTTGTTGTCATCGCTTTATTGCTGGATTGGGTCCTAGCATGTTAACACAAAGTCTCGTTTTTCCTTCCTTTCTTTAAACTGGAAGCATTGGTGGAATTTTTTAATGATGTCCTGTGATTCCAGATTCTTCAGTTCTACTTCAGCAATTTCGTGTCTGGAGACTCAAAAAGTTCGTGTTCAGTTGTGGGTCTCAGCAACCAACCTCAGTAGTCTTTTTAAAGGTATATTGCCGTAAGAGTCATTCTCCTTTTTGTTTCCATTACTGTCTGGAATTATCCTCTTCTCTTGAAGAAGTGTTGTTATAGGGAATTGATGTGCTTTGAAATATTTTTTCTTTCTTTCAATTCCATTTAATTGTTGACTACTTGAAAACTGATCACATTTGCCCATGACACAGTGCATATCGTGAATCTGACTTTTTGACCCTTGACATTCCCAGCAACTTGGTAGCTCTATTGTCCATCGTATAACAATTGTCAGTCTTTGTCAAGTTTGAATGGACGCATCTCCTTTTCTCATCTGTGCTCCTTTTAAGCATGACACTGTTTAGCAAAGTGGTTTTTGGATAACGCTAATCTTGTTTTCTTTTGGCGACTGAACGTTCCATGTAATATAATTTGAATTAGAATTTCAAAATCGTTGTCGTTTGCCCAGATCACTGAGGTACGTACGGCACTGATCGATAAATTCTTGCGGCTCTTGGTTGGGGAGTCTAAATTCATATACTTAATCCAATCCATTTTCCTATGCCTCTCAACATGTGTGAGGTTTTTCTAAAGTTGAGTCAAAAGCATTTTAAATTCCAGTACATGGTAACTGCCTAATTACCTACCCTACACGAGGACGAAACAACAATAGTAGCAATGCTCTTCCCCTCTTGCCACCACCAACACCACTTGCAAAGCAACATGCTCAAATATCAGATATGTAATGTCACGCAAAGTGTTGCACAATTTCTTTTTCATTTAGTTTTACTTGCCCAGCCCCTTAGTAACTTTAGTGATTTCATCTTTTTCCACCGTAGACACCTTTGAATATTTCATGCTTGGCACCAGCTAAAAAAGTGCTTGTCTAGCGCCGATATTTTGGAGAAATTTGAACAGATAACCCTGTTGGGTATTGACGCTTAGCTTTGCTGTCATGTGCACAAATTAGCCTGCCACTTGCAACAGGGAACTCGATCCTGAAAAGTACTTCCATGGATGTACCACAGGCTAGAATTGCTCTGGTGCAAAATTAAAGTGTTTGTAAAAAATATTGATTTCAATAGATTTACTTCATAACAAATAAGCAAAAACTAGAGTCTTTTAATCAAACTGATTATCAGGCAGCTGTTTGTTGTTCAATTGAAAAGTTTCTACCAGATGTTTCCACAAATTATACTATTTGGTTGATCAGCTACCACTTAAAAGAGAAATTAATTAGTCTGCGTAATTACTTAGTGTACATGTATGAAAGGTAGGAGTTAAAGCTGAACTCAGCAGAACAGAAGTGTAAGTCAACACTTTGATTTTTTAAATCTTACAGTGGAGTAACCTTTTTAACTAATTTATATAGTAGCCCATCTACTTTATTATAAACAAATAATTAATTTTCTTGTTAATTAGTTGAAAATAACGGGAAAATATTAGATTTAAAATTATTGAAGACTTACTGAAATTGTGTTTTGTTAGTTTAAAAGATAATAATGCAGTATCTGTTAGTTCTGGGATTTTTTCATCGCTTCTTCCAGTGTACCTGCTAACAAAAATATCCAGGCAAAATATGCAAGTAATAGGGCTACGTACTAAAACTATTGATCCATACATATACGTTTGTTTTCTGGTTAAAGAAAGAACAATATTTATTACCTGACAAAGTATTTGGTTACAAAGCACATCAACACAAGTTGATAGTTATTGTTCACTATCGCATTTCCTTCTGATAACATATGTTTTCTACACAAAAGATCCCAAAACGTACACATCTTAGTTATAAAAATACAATAACACTTGTTTGAGTTCTAATTTCTGTTTCGTATGGGCCTAAATATGTTTACATATGTTTATTTAATATTATGGGTTTATTATTAAAAATAATCTGAGGGGAGAGGGATTGGAGGACTAAACATACCGACAATATACATTAAAATCTTCCAAATTTTAATTAAAGGAATACGTACCTTGATGAACGGTTCCAGACAATTAAACTTCCAATTTTTTTCCAATGGGAAGACAGGAATTGGTTGGTTTAATTTATTGTTAAATTTTGGCAAATTAGAAATTTCGTGAAAATTCTGAAATTATGGACTCAAAGGAAGCCATAGATGTAAGAACTTTATCACGTCATAAGTCGTAAGCTTTTTCTGCGCGAAAATTCCTTTACATCTTTAATATTAGCTCTGGAGGGATATTTACTATGCAAGGATTTGCTCTTCCATTGTTCAGTTAGACGTTTAATGCCAACAGGTTTTGTATGATACTTTATCTTTCTGCCTTTAAAGTTGGATTTTCCTCTATAAATTCAGTTGGCAGATTATCATAGGCAGACTATCATTGGCAGAAATATTCAAACTTTTCTGACAATTATTGTTATCATCATCATCATTATTATTATCTTCATTTTCCATTTTGCACAGGCTGTTCTTTTCACCGAATAACATCTCTTGGGCGAGCCACAACTAGCAGACAATGGCCAAGAGGTTTCTTTCACCTTACATCTCCAATACTTTTCGAAGTATCCTGACTGTTCCCAACAAGACTGTTTTTTGTACCACCCCAGCACCTACTTCAATATCTAGTTTTTCCATCCATCCATTGACATCTTTGCTTACGCATCCCATAGCACCTATTACCACTGGTACAACTAGCGCTTTTCTCAACGACCAGAGCCTTATCAATTCCCTCTTTAGGTTTTGGTATTTTTCAACCTTTTCATTTTCTTTGTCATGCACCCTATTATCTCCTGGAACCGCAACATCAATGATTATGCATGACTTCGTCTTTTTCTCTACCAATACCAAATCAGATCTCCTAGCCCCAATTACGTTGTCGCACTGGATATTCATGTCCTATTATTATTATTATTATTATTATTATTATTATTATTATTAT
>RDPX01000067.1:1284181-1294271 GCA_003991215.1 Morbakka virulenta
TGTATATGTATGTGTATATGTATGTGTATATGTATGTGTATATGTATGTGCATATGTATGTGTATATGTATGTGTATATATGTGTGTATATATATGTGTATATGTATGTGTATATGTATGTGTATATGTATGTGTATATGTATATGTATATGTATATGTATATGTATACTGTAAGAACTGACACATGGTGGTCCACAATCTTCCCCAAAGGAAAGCAGTAAAAGATAAATTCAATGAAAGTTATTTGCTTTTTCCTAGTATATACCTTTGCATTTAAGTAATGTGCATTACTGTGGATGTATTGTTGCAGTTACCTTGTTTTTGCTATGCTAAGAAACGTGATATGTATTAATTACCTATACCTGTCTTTCATGCTAAGGCTCGTGATCACAAGTAAGCTAAAGATACCAATCACTTCTAATAATAGTGCTGCCTGCCAAAACATTTTCCCAGAAGTGAAAAAACAGGATTTATCCTCTCGTAATATTCAAACCCAGGTGTAAACCTTGTTATTTTAGGTAAAATGTTATTCTGTAACTCGTATAAAGGATTTCTTACTTAGCTCAGAGCTTTCACTCATGCTTTCAGTTTTAGTTAAAGTATTACAACGTATCATTTATTCGAGTGATACTGTCATGCTTTAATATTTTAATGAGCTCAATAACCACATGAAAAAGTATTTGAGTGAGCTTTATAACAAAGACCGAGGGAATACATCAGTAATAGCAAATGAAGATGGCAAGAAAATACTTTAAGCAGAAGCAAAGGAAGCTATGACGTAATTTAAAGTTGAAAAAGACCTTGTTACAGATCGGTTGATTTCAGATCTGAGTAGAGTATTGGGTGAAGTAGAAAAGCTGATTTTTTATGAAATCGTTTATCAAATGTACGACATAAACATTATATCACACAACATGGGGGATTTGATATTTGTGATAACGTTTACAGAATCCAAAATGATCAGTTTGACGAGTCTTTCGTTATAGCTTTATTTAGAAACAACTTGAAGGGAAATAGAGCAAAATTGAAACAAAATTAGTGACCTACAAAGTTAATTTATATTAGAAAAAGGTTAAAAAAAGGAAATTTTCAATGTAATGAAAGGTGCTGCGAGGTAAGAATAGATGCTTATTCTTGCCCTAATTACACAGGGATGATATCTCGACATTTCGGAGACTGCAAAGGCATTACTATTGGTGTCATGAAGATAAATTGTTTCAGGTATACAGAAAAAACAATAGTGATAACAGAGGATGGGAAGCAACTGCCGGCTGTTGTCAACAAAGTCAATGAAGTCAGAAAGTTATTAATAAAAATATTAATGCAAAAAATACAAAAGACAATAGGTTTTATAGCAAGACTTCTGAAAGCCTAATTATGAAGATCAGCATACATGAAACAGGAATAGAGCAAGTGCCCACATTCACATAACTGGGTTTACTAATGTGAGGGCTAGTAGATGTGACATCCTTACAAGTCATACTTTCTCCGTTTTCGACATACGTGACATAAAGCAAAAGCCATTATCAACATCTTACTCTGGGCAAGAAAATGCTTGCAACCCTGAAGGCTGTAAAACTAATTCTAAATATTATTTTCCTAACAAAACGTAGAAACAGAAAAACAAAATTTCATTTGCTT
The DNA here is from genome assembly GCA_003991215.1 of Morbakka virulenta. Taxonomy (NCBI): domain Eukaryota; kingdom Metazoa; phylum Cnidaria; class Cubozoa; order Carybdeida; family Carukiidae; genus Morbakka; species Morbakka virulenta. Next base: position 1,285,823 of record RDPX01000067.1, read on the forward strand.
GACCAGGAAAAGCCTGGATATCGTTTGAGATACAACCACATCATTTGCTTGAAGTTTTCTTCTAGTGCTTGACCCTAGGCCATTTTTCAGATACAAGAACAAAAGCCAGGATATGTATCACAAAGAAAAGAAACACTTTATTTATGAAACACACATCTGTGTTAAAGAACTGTAGTTTTTAACACAAAAGCATTTTGCTAGAAATTGTTTCTAAGAAATTACTGTCCTGATTTTGAGCCTGTTCACCTGTAGATAATTAAAACAACTCATAATGCATTTTTGAGTGGTAGATTGGAAAAATATAACATGAAACTATGGTGTGCCTAGCTGTCACATTGAGCGAGTTATCGTGGGTCTGGATGTATTAGGAATAAAGAAAGAGCGTTCTATACTCTAACAAAGTGACCTCATCCTTGTTCTGATTACTTAGAAATCCAGAAAATGCCAATATTTATAACATCAGAAGGAGTCAAGCCAGCCAGATTGCTATATTCAGTAAGTAAATTCACAGATATTTCAAGTAATTAACAAGACATCAAGTTGGGGATTTTAGTTCACATGGAGGTCTTCGGTGTTTCGCACCAATCAAAATACAATTTTTTTTATTTAGGTGTTCAGCTGAGTGAGCCGCTTTAATACAATCCCCAAAGTCGAACACCGCTCTCTTTCAGTCTTGAAATTTCCGTGGCCAAGTTACCAACAGCCTGTCTATTTACTTGCAAAATAGCAAAACAAAAAGAACACACCTTATCTTTTTTATGATAGAGGGCTCTTTTTGTTCTTATCTACATCTTTATTGCGCTGAATAGCAATATTCTTTAACTCTTCAGTTATATTTGTTGCTTTTCCTTAAGCGCTGTCAATCTCAAAATATCTTCGTCAGTAACTTATTCCCTCCAGTTCTTCACAGCATTTCCTGCTTTTAATATTTACACGAATGCGGTGGATTGGAAACTCCATAACAACAAAACCTGCCCTTAAAATGTAAGTTCAATAACAAACACGACATATCACTAAGCAATTTTACAATGAAAATTTTCTTTTGTGATTATTGGTCATGCTCTTAAGGAAAAATATAAATAAATTGTATTTACTATTTAAATAGATAAGGAAAGTACTTGCATTAGTTATCAATTCAGAACCACAATCTCTCTCTTGGCACAGAGGTTTAAAGCTTATGAATACAATGAAGAATGTAGGGAAGTAGAAAGAAAACATTTGGTTTCTACAAAAAAACATTTGAAGAATTAACTTTGAACTTAAGCGATAAAATATTTATCACTGGTTTTCAATCTTTTCTTCTTTTTCCATTTTTATAATTTTGATTCTAATGACGCTCGAATTTCGGCAGAAAATAACGAGTAATTAATTCAGTCTATTTACACTAGCGCAGCTAAGTTACAAGCTACTCTTATATTTGTTTAATAGGGAACTCTGTTTTCCTTCATTTTATTCTACAGAGGACCAAACATTTGGTGATATAAATTTACTTTTCTTATTAGTAAAGGAACTTAAGTAATCTCAAATTATATTAATATAGAGAACATCATCCAAGCAATAATTTATTATTGTTTATGGAAATAATTAATCTACAAGATGTACCATACGGGAACAAATATATAAAATTGCATTTGCTTAGTGAATGAAAACAAATCCAGGAAAAAAATAACAAGTTTAGTCAATGCTAATTTGCTTAGTCCAAACTTTTAATGAAAATTGTTCTTTCATCCCCGGCAAGGGTAAAAGGCATTCTAGTATAGAACAGCGACTCTTACCGGAGACTTAACTCCAACCAGTTGGGACACAGGCAGAATAGGTGGCTGTGAATAGCATAAGAGTGCTTGGGAGTAAGATAACTGATCAAAGAGAGAACGCTGCTTGTTTTACCAGTTTCTTTCTTGTAGAATTTTGAAGTATGAGTTCATTGCCACCCATAACCGTTCACTTTCTATAGCTAAGGCAGGCAAACCAGCATTCCATAGGAGATAACATCGTCAATTCTGTGTCGACCATCTTCATTAAAACAGTTATCAAATCTGTTGATTAAAATGTTTCCAATATTCCTTTGCATAATGATTCCTTTTTTTCTCGTATCGACGAAATTGTAGCAGATGTGGAGGAAAATGTTTGTCTTACAACTTGAAGAAACGATTGGAAATGGAAGTCAACCATTACTTTTTGCACTCGTTCCTTTCCTCACTGAGGAATAATGCAATAAATGGTTTTCTGTGTGCCCCTCGAAAGGACTATAATCACAATAGGCATATGCCAAACCTTCAAGAGCTATCACGACAAAAATAGGGTGGTAACCATGAATATTTTATCACGTAAAGCCGAGAGATCTCTGCCCTCAAAACCGCTACGTAATATCCTTTCCTCGAATTTGACAGTGAAAGGTTATTAATTGTTAAAAGATGTCTTTGTTCATGGGCGGTACTCTGTAAATGTGCTTGTGTGTGAGTGTGTGTGTATGTGAGTGTCTGTATATATATATATATATATGTGTGTGTGTGTGTGTGTGTGTCTAAGGGTGAGGGAACTGAATGTGTACTGGCATATTAGGGAGCATTTAAATGGTAAAGCCTATTTGCCACCAGTGTAGACGGTTACATTTTATAGACCTTATGTATTACAAAACTATTTTGCAATTTTCATCACATTTTCATGAGAATGTCATTTGTGCTTGAGGAAACATCGAGATAAGGTTAACAAAGCCTGATATAACCAATAAGTTAAAATAATATTTTAACATCTATTATTTATGTCATACATCTTGTTTCGTTTAACTTGATTTGCAGCAGCTATTTCCATGTACCATTTAAATGCATAGTATTGTGTTATTACCAGCAATCTATATAATGATTGCCTCAAATTGAGCTCTAGGGTTATAAATTCTCACTTTTGTCTTCCCATTGTTCGATTTATTTACCCCCTTGTAATTAGCATTTTTATGAGTGGCTCAATGAGATGTTTTCAACTTGTTACCATTGTGAAAGTAAGGTTGCAGCTGCATCATATCAAAGGACGTATTTTTAGAGGCGATAACTCTCTATTTAGATAAAAAACAAAACACCATAAGGATTTATGAGAATTGTAGTAAGGAAGCAAAGTGTAATAAAGGAGAAATAAAGGAGATCGGAGTGGGAACGTGATCAACATTAAATATAGCCATTGCATATCAGCAAGTCATTTGAAGTACACAAAATACTATTCACCAATTGGAGAAAACTATATACAGTGTATGAGTAAAAGCCAAATTTACTGTAGATTCCAAAGTTGCGAAATTATGCGAAATTTCGGGTAAATTTTTTTTACAGGAATGTTGTTGTGAGACTAAAATTGTTCTATTTTAACCAAAAATTATTTTAGTGCATCGAATTTTGTTTTAATTATTTTGGGGAGAAAATAGAAATGATGGCTCTAATGAATAGTTTTTGACAAATGACAACAAAATTCTTAATTTTTCTTTTTCTATTAAATTCAGCTATTAATTTCCAGCTGAGTTGTGGCTCTTTTAAATCACAGGCAAGCAATCATTGTTTGAATGAAAGAAAAAAAGGTTAAATATTGAGAAATCGGGTTTTAGTGTCTATTGTTTGAGGAAAAGAATTAATTTTGATAACTTTATCAATGTTACTTTTATTTTTATGCGTGTTATTTTACCAAGTGTTTATCCCAGAAAAGGTATATCGGAAAAGGAATAGGACTTAGCAATGGAGCAAATTTACAATTTTGTGTATGTATTCTTTGACTTATATATTTTTTAATAAATGGCCTAGGCAGATGCATCTATTGTATTCCAATCATGTAGGAATTTTGAAATCTGTATAGGCAAAACAGTAATACGTCAAAGTTTGATTTTTTGAAAAATCTGATCCCAAAATCAAACCAAAGTTTAGCATATGTTCTTCATACTATTATTTTCATCACAAAATATCATCACGTATTTCCAAGGCTCAAAAGTCATTTTAAGGTTAACCTGTGCAGACATAAGCAGCTTTAAATATAATTTTTCTGAGTAATCCAGAAAGTACCAGTACTCTATATCTTTAAAAGGAGAATTTCTTTGGACACTGATGATCTCATTTCTTGAAGCAATTGGAAGTTATTTTGAAATTGAGGAAAATGATCGTTTGCCTAGAAATATTGTGAGTTGCCATTTAAGTGTGTTTTTATCAAGGAAGAATTTCTGTAGCTTGTCCTATTCTTCAGGAGTGGAGTTGTTTAATGTTAGGATGCAATTCTTTTAATTTATTATCCTGAAGTCATCTAAACACAGAAAGAGAGCAGTTGGTAGACCAATAGAAATATGATTGGAGAATAGACTTAAAGTAAGAAGATTTTTAATTTTTTAATTTTGATACTTCTTTATTGATTCATTTATCTGCTCATACATTTCTAGAGCACTTATTCAGGTGTCGATAAAACAGAAGTACTTTAAACGTTGATTATTGGCCAACAATTTTCATGGTCTTAAAGTTGCACAACAACTGAAGTTGTGCAACAACTCAAGTTGTGCAACAGACGAAGTCTCAAAATCAAAATCTCGAAATCTCGGCAATATCAGTTGCTCAACAACTGTAAGTAAATGATAGAAAATTGCACGGCACTTTTCTCAACAACTTTCATGTTCTTCCATATTCTTTAAGAGATATGTTCTTCCTTGTCCTTTTTTAGATCATAATTTTCTCCTCTTTGATCTAATACTGACTCTCCTTGTCTTCGATATTTAAACACCAACAACATCATCATAATCATCATCATTAGCGTTATATTTATTATCGTCTTCCTCCATTTCCAGCTTTGGTCGGAGTCTGCCTTCTCCACAGTGTACAATCTTCTGCGTCCTTTTATGTTAACCTTGCAAGTCCCATGGCTGTGTACATGTTTTATATCCACCGTTTCAGTGGTCCTTCTGCCGACTGCCTACCTCCTTTCTCCATGTACCTAACGTTTTAAAAACACACTTGTCATACATGTTATTTAAAAGAAAGATAAGGGTTTTTTTTACAAACGTTAGAGCATATTTTGAATGGATATTTGGAATCTTTGCAAATGTATGGGCCAGTATATTTATGATGTTTTTCCATTAAACTTTGTTTTTCGACAAACTATAGTCATGCAGTCAGATGCTACACAAAGTAAATTTAATGAAGCAGCTGTAAAATTTGAATTGGATTTCCCCAAGAAATAGTGGCAAACAGGTTTAACATTGTTTAAATTTGAAAAACAGATAAAGTGGCATTGAAACAGTTTTTAGATATTAATGCTCACCATCTTTCTCTGTATAATTTAATCATATGTCTAAGTTTAGCGTTAATATTTTAAATAAAATGCGGAATGGAGTTGTAAATCTTTTTCGTGAATGTCAGAAATAGAAGAACTGTTTATTTTTGTTCACTTCCAATAAGGGAGAGAGCGACCATCTATCTTCGACAGTAGTTTTAGTAAATTTCAAAGTAAGAAGTTACTTAAAATAACGAAAGAAGATGACGTTTAATAATGGATTTAAAAGAAAGATTAATCTTACCAAGGAAGCAAAAAGATGGATGAAAATTCCGAAGTTTCTAAGTATTTTTGTTGCTTTTTAAGGCTATCATCCCAACCAAGACTTGGAGTCCAATGGGTACAAAGGGTTACTTGGTTGATTTAAACTTTTTCTTTTTCTTTTTAAATCTTTTTATTTGTTTATTTCTCCTTTTCTCTCTCTCTCTCTCTCTCTCTCTCTCTCTCTCTCTCTCTCTCTCTTAAATTTCTCCCAGAAAATATGCACAAAATTTAGTAGAGAGCCGCCTTTAAAAGAAAAAGAAAATGGGTGCGGTATTATCAGGAATGTGGCCAGGATTCGAACCAAGAAGCTCTTGCTTGGTAACCTGTTGAGTTAAGCACGCAATCACTACTGCATAATTTTTAACCAGAGGGGGAATCGAACTTACGCTTACAAGTGTAGATAGGGGCCTTTAGTGTAGCATTTTAGACCACCCGGGCACTCTGATATTGAAAAAAAATCGTAGCGTGCGACACTTCTTGCTAGACGTAGTTATACAAATAGTATCTTGGTACTAGTTTAGTAAATCTTGCTACTCTACTAGTTTATGCTGAAAGAAATCCCAGAATGGCAGAATGTTTTACAAACTAATTTCAATGCACTATTTGTATACGTACGTTTAGCAAAACATGTAATCTGCTTAAAGATATTTAAAGAAAGGCATTAAAAACTTCATTTGAACAATCTCCATATAAACACTTGTAGGAAGAAGAGAGAAGGGCAACATCACCATTATGAGAAATAGGGTGTTGCTACCCTCAGAGAAGGCAGTAACTTCAGCCTAAAGATGAGAACAATACTCCATGCAAGGCTTGACTGCTGTCTCTTAGATTGACGGAATTAGGAGAAGATATAAGGGAGCGAAATAGAGAGAGCTTACTATCATTGTTGCAAAGTTGGCAATCACTTTGACTTATTAAAAGCATTAAGAATCATGAGAACATAGAAAAAACTTAAAAGATTGATTTTCAGTTAGAGACAAACTAGATATCAAAACATAAAACGGGCTGGTAGATCTATGTCTATTGATACTAAGAACCTTAGTCTTAGTATCATTGAAAATGTCGTGTAACTGGAAATCTTTATTAATAATTCAATATCGTGTTACAGAAAGGGACCAGCCCTAGATTTACAAAATATATTCTCCAGTTTACTCCCAAAGCATGATTAAAGAGAGGTATCATCGGGAAAGATAGCAATACCACTTTCAGCAGTCTATAAAAGGTTAATGATGAAATTCAATATTAAAAACAACGTTTTGTTCATTTCCAGACGTTTTGTGGTCTCTATTACACCATATTTGCTAGCTAAATGATTTTATAAATTTAAATTTTATTTTTGCGGAAATGTAAATTCATGAAATCATTTAGTTAGTGAACATGGTGTAACAGAGACCACAAAATGTCTGGTAATGAACAAAACGTATGTTTAACATTGAATTTCAACATTAATTGTATATGGTCCAATCCCAAGTTTTTCTCTAGAAAAGGTTATTAATGAAAAGAAAAAAAAGGCATAGGTCTTGGGATAGAGCTTTAAAAAGACCAGGTTTCATAAAGTAGGTAGCAGAAGGTTGTCCATTAATTACAACTTTGATCATACGATTATTCAGGAAAGATGCTAAAAGGATTAAAATTTACACGGAAAACCCGTATCGTCTCAGTTTATAAAAAATGTGAATACAAAACCTTGTCATATGCCTTGGAAATATCAAAGACAATAAACCTTGCCTCGTCAAAACGGTCGAGAGCGTAATATACTCGCTTTGTGATTACACGGAGGAGGTCTGCAGTAGATCGAAATTCAAGGAGATCATGCTGCATTTCGGAGAATAGATCCTTTGTGTCGTTCCAACACCTTGCTGCGATTGGGAGTAAACTGATAGGGTAATAATTACTTTAATCGGATCGGTTTTCAGAGGTTATTAAGACAGAAACTTAAGGCGGACATTTCCAACAAGAGGAAAAGCAAGATTTTGAATGACAAAAAGCTCAGAAGAATCTATCTAAAAGAAAATCACAAGAATAGTAGCGAGTAAGAAAGAAACATTGAGGCATTGAAATAACTTTTTACAAATTGTGACTAACAATGACAATAATTTTAACTATAAACATTGGATTATGTGTCTATTTTCAGGTCAAACAAAAAGAAATTAAAAAAACAGTGAAACCCAGACAAGAAACGTTTTGATAACATCTTAATCTCCAACAATATATCTCGACATTTGGCACATTCGCAAAAACACAGCGACGCAAAAGTTAACCCTCAAATGTTTACACTAGTAACCATATTTGAAATACCAAAGCACAAATTATGTATTCATCCCTTTAGTTTAATGTAGATTTTAATCCGCCTACTTACTTACTTATCCTCTGTGTTCTGCTTCTTTGGTAGTCGAGGACATCCCATAGATGCAATCAGACCTTCGTTGAAACGTTTCCAGTTCTTCTTCTCTCTTGCTTTTTCCCTTAGGCTCTGGAGCTGTTTTCTGGTACGGAGTTGCCCAAGTCCGGAGTTTTTGATGTCTTCACGGATGGTGCTGAGAAGATTTGTAGAGTGGCGTCCTATTCTGGCTTTATACATTGTTGCTCCTGATATGGCGAATTCAAGGGCTTTCTGGGTGGGGGTGTTGATGTCCATGCGTAGGACATGACCTAGCATAGACCATCTTCGCTTTGCTACTAGTGTAGATATAGGATCCGTTTGGCAGATTTTATACAGTTCTTTATTACTGATTACGCTTTTGGGCCATAGGTGACCTGTTATCGTTTGCAAGTGTTTACGGTGGCATATATCTATTTTATTCATCATAGCTTTGTTGGTAGCCCAGCTGTCGCAATTATATAGCATGATGGAGAGGCAGTACGCGTTATAAAGTTTGAGTCTGGTTTTGAGCGGAAT
>RDPX01000067.1:1307908-1319472 GCA_003991215.1 Morbakka virulenta
TTGGCCCAACAAATCCGAAAGTTACATAGTGTATGTACCAGCGTTGTCCCAATCGTCGTGGGAAGCTTAGGAGTGGTGACGAAGCGCTTGGAGCGCAGTTTGAAAGAGTTGGGCATCCCTGATGTCTTGGGTGGACTCCAAACATCTACCATCATTGGAACTACCAACATATTGAGGAAGGTGCTTAACCTCTAAAGCTACTGGTCGGTAGCCGGGGTTAAGTTTTCTCGTCCGGCTGGTGAATACCATCTCCCTGTGCGGGCTGTCATGCTGGACATGAACTTTGTTTATTATTATTATGCATTTTCATAACGTTAGCTATTTGATACAATTGTTCACCGAGTCACTCCCAGTGACCTGGGGCAAACAAAAGTTTCATGAGACGTTTTCACAAACAATAAATACTTAATAATACAAGCTGTGCACATATAAGAATACAAAACAGGATCATCAAAATTAGCAAAACGGCGAATTCAGTACAAAATCAGTATGGAAATATATGTTAAAATAGTATTAAAAAAATTTAATTAAAACATTCGTCAAAAATAAAGTATAAAATTGGCTGGAGAAAACAGATAAAAAAATTATTTCAGAATTTTCAAATTGAAAGGGTTTCACGTACGATATGAACTGTACTAGTTATAACAATTTTTTGAATTTCTTGAAGCTGTGGTTCCCCGGGTGTTTTGTCTAAATATTTTTGTGTGTTGCTTTTTTTGATCATCCCTAATGCACCTACTATCACGGGAATTGTTGTGGTTTTGAGTTTCCACATTCTTTGAATTTTGGTTTCCAAGTCCTTATACTTGCTAAGTTTGTCAAACTTTTCACGACAATGCTTCTGTCAGTTGGTATATTCATATCTATCAGGGTGCTTGTTTTTGATTTTCGATCTTTAATTGCTATGTCGGGTCTGTTGGTTTGGATAGTCCTATCTGTGTTGATCGGGAAATCCCAAAGAATTGTAACGTCCTCTGAGTTGATGACTGGTGAAGGTTTATGTTCATTCCAGTTTAGAGGTACGGGTATCTGATAGTACCGACATATTCCCCAATGAATATATTGTCCTACACGGAGTGCCGTTTCACGTACTCGCCTGGGGTAAGTACAGGGCATCCGGAGACGAGTTGATCCATAGTCTCTATGGATTGGTCACAGAATCGACACTTGGGATCTGCACCATTGTGTAATATGTTTGCCTGGTAGTTTCTCGTGAAAAGGCTTTGGTCTTGAGCTGCGATTATGAATCCTTCAGTCTCTGCCTTCAGACTTGAACTTCGGAGCCACTGATGGGTAGCATTTTGGTCAACATCAGCATTGCGACTTCGAAGAACATGCTGACCGTGCAGAGTTTTGGTGCTCCATTTATCAGCAAGCCGTTGGTTTGCGATCTTTTTAGCCTTCTGTTGGACAGTTTTTACAGCTTTCGGTGCTGGAATGTTTTGTTCGACAGGTTCTCGGTGATCAATTTCAAAGTCATTTGCAAACTTTCTAGCTTCTTTACATCCCATCAACAGATGAACAAATATAATTGCAGAGTGCTCAATATTTACTAAAATGAAGCCAAGCTAAATTAAAATTATATTTCAATATTTCTGATAAAAGTACACAGCTCTTAACACCTTTTATAGAATTACAAATCCGTTCCACCAGACCACTGAGAATTTTAATGACTTTTTAATTACTTTATCAACTTTATATAAGTGCTATTTAAGTGATTTTAGCAGTTTTTATGTGTACATCTGATGAATGCGTAAGCAAGAAACTCAGAGTTATGTACATTTATCAGAGATAATGAAATATAATTTTTAACTTAGCTTCTTTACAAATAGAATGTAGCTTTTTACCATTTTCATGGTTAAAAATGAGCTGTAACATCCAATCATCAGTAGAGTCCAAACATTTATCCATGCCTATGGTGGCGGTTTTATAGGACAGTTCTAGTTGAATCAACCCTCTTCCCCTCTCGCGTCTTGGCAAGTACAGGCGGTCAACGTCTTCTTTGGGGTGTGACATGTTGTTTGCTGTAAGTACTTTTCTGGTTTTAACACCCATTTTTTGCAAATCAAGATGTTCTAATTAATGATGTTATAGCTATACTGCACGACAGGAACCGCAAGCGTATTAATAGCCTCTATTATATTTTTTGCAGTTAACTCTGTTTGAAGCACCATTCTCGTGCGTCTATAATATTCTTTACGGATTTTCTCTTTCATGGTGGAATGGTTGATGCCGTCACCTTCATTTACGTCTAGATATTTGTAAAATCCGTCTGGACCTAATGCTTTAATGGTAGTGTTGATGTTAAGATTTATGGATGAAGTCTGAGAGAGTTTGCCTTTAAGGAAAGTCGCTTTGGCGCATTTCTCCAAGCCAAAGTCCATGCCAATGTCGTTACTGAATTCTTTAACAGTAGTAAGCAGACCGTCCAATTCACGATCATTTTTGACAAATAACTTTAAATCGTCCATATAAAAAAAGGTGATTGATAATTTTCTCAACGATCTTATACCCATACCCAGTGTTATTCAATTTATCAGAAAGAGGAATCAAAGACACGCAAAAAAGGGGAGAAAGGGAGTCTCCCTGGAAAATACCTCGTTTAATTCTGATGTTATTAGACTGATTAGTACCCGTTGAATGTGAAAGAAGAAGACACTTATTTCAACCTGATATGCTGTTCTTGAGAAAGTTGGAGATCACGGGAGAGATCTTATAAATGTCAAGACTTTTGAATATCCAGTCATGGGGGGATACTATCAAAAGCTTTGCGGTAATCTATCCAAGCTGTACTGAGGTTTTTACTTTTCTTTTCACAGTTTTCTAAAATCAATTTGTTGATTAAGAGCTGGACTTTACATCCATAGGAGTTTCGCTTGCACCCTTCTTGTTCATGGGGAAGAATGTCATTGTTGTCAAAGAAATTGTGCATTCTATTAGTAAAAATGGATGTTAAAAGTTTGTGGGTAGTTGTATGGCAGGTAATCGGACGATAATTTTTTGGGTATCCTCGGACTTTGGTAAAAGGTAAGTAATTTCATCAGTTAACTAGGGTGATATGGCTTCAGGATTAAGCATAATTTTATTAAAAGGCTGCACTAGTTTCATATGAGTTTCCGATCAGGAATTCAGCTAAAAGTTTGGAATGTTGTCTATACCTGGGGATTTCTACTAATGGACTTTGCAAGTGCTGTTTGTATTTCTTCAACCGTGATGTCAATCCATTCCTGACCTTTGATCTCTTTTATTCGCTGTACCTCCCTCTCTATCCAACTTGCTTCAGCATTAAAATTCTCTTCCTTTCCCCAAATATTCATCCCAAATTCTACAACTTTATTTTGTTCTGGATGTTCTTTTACTTCGATTTTACTTTTATTTGAAACTTTCTGGCATCTGTTTTGAAGGTCCTGTTTTGTCAATAAAATTTAATCCTCTTATCATATCGCCACAATCGCTGAGCTTTAACCTGTATTCGCTGCTTCAGAGTTTCTTTACTGGTGTCAATTGAGGACTGGTCTGTGACATTGTATTTCTTTTTAATCCGTCTACTTTTTCTGGTTTTTACTGTTGTACCCCTACTTAATTCCTTTAATATTGATATATCTGCCCACAGAGTCAATTTCCTTCTGTATTTTTACTTTCCATTTTGGAGGTTTGTTAGTGTGTTTCTATTGTTCTTCTTAATTTTAATACCGATGTCAAAAGTGGCAGATTTTCCAGTTGAATATAAGATATTGTTAAGGGAGGTCATCATATTCTCCATCTTTGAAGATTTCCTTTAGAGCAACGTTAAAACGTTTGCGGTGTTTCTATAATTAATCATCAATTTTGGGAGTGGTTCTCTTTCTTCAATGGGCATTTGCTTAGTAATACTAAGTTATCGCAGTATATCCTCACGTATCACTGCTAATTTCTCTCTGTTGTTTTCGATAAAGTTTTGAGTATCCCGATCTTCAATTTGAGGGTTGGTTTCAATAGGGTTTCGAACTTCACGTATCATATGATCAATTTCAGTCTCATTCGGAACAGGTGCATTAACAACTAGCTCTCGCTCAAGGTGGTTAGGATCATCTATGCCTACTACTTTGTCACTACTATCGTCTGAAGGTACAGGTATATAATCACTACAAATTTGGCCAATTTCAGCATCTTTCAGCCTATGGTTACGCATTACATCTCTACGTACATTTCCTAGTCTGTTAGGGTCCATATATGGTTTAATTTCATTTCAATCGATTTTCCTCCATTCTCGGTATGTTTGTTCAGTTGTATTAGTTGTCGGTCTGGACTGTGCAGTGAAAAACGCTCTCAAAACTTGTTTATACTCCTCTTTTGTCCATCTTATTCGTTTTTCTTTAAAAGGCTTTGTGGGCTGTGTCGCTACAGGATCAGGGTTAGGGATAACCTGGTTCTGATTACCTGGTAGGTCATTCACCGAGGAGTTTATTCCAGTAGCAAAATTTTCGATCTCAGCCTGGTTTCTCAGCGAGAGACGCGACCCTTGTTGACCCGCGCGACGGTCGATGCGGCATGGTTTATCTATTATTATTATTATTATTATTATTATAATTATTATTATTATTATTATTATTATTATTATTATAATTATTATTATTATTATTATTATTATTATTATAATTATTATTATTATTATTATTATTATTATTATTATTATTATNTGGACTGTGCAGTGAAAAACGCTCTCAAAACTTGTTTATACTCCTCTTTTGTCCATCTTATTCGTTTTTCTTTAAAAGGCTTTGTGGGCTGTGTCGCTACAGGATCAGGGTTAGGGATAACCTGGTTCTGATTACCTGGTAGGTCATTCACCGAGGAGTTTATTCCAGTAGCAAAATTTTCGATCTCAGCCTGGTTTCTCAGCGAGAGACGCGACCCTTGTTGACCCGCGCGACGGTCGATGCGGCATGGTTTATCTATTATTATTATTATTATTATTATTATTATTATTATTATTACCTTGTCTAAGCTTATGCTCTGGCTGATCTTATTACCGTGATGCTCTTACTAGGCGGGCTATAACAAATGACCAAGGGCTAGCAAGGGGCCTTCTCCTTCATTACATCTCCAACACTTTTCTTAGGATTCTGGCCGTTCCTAGTAAGGCAGTTTTTTGCATATCTGCCATATTACATGTAATACCAAATCACTTTTCAAATCCTTTTGTTTAACTTCCAAGGGCTCCTATTACTTCTGGCACTACTTGAACGTCCTTCATTTTCCAAAGTCTTGCTACTTCTCTTTTCAAGTCTTGATATTTTTCAACTTTTTCTTTTTCCTTTTCCTCTACCCTTTTATCCGCAGACACTGCAACATCCACAATGATACAACTTCTCTTTTTCTTATCAATTAGGACAATGTCTGTCCTCCTAACCTCTGTTACACTGTCACGCTGTATATTGATATCCCAAAGAGGTTTGACATCGTCAATTTTGACAGCCCCTTCGGGAATATGTTCATACCACTTTTCATGATGCTTCAGTCCATTTTTCTTGGAAAGATCCCAATTGACTTTCTTGGTACCAATGTTGTGTCTTCTCTTGTACTCTTTTTGTAAAAGCTTTTCACATCCACTAATTATGTGCTGTACTGTCTCTTTTCTCTTCCCACACATTCTACAAGTAGAATTCTGATTGCTTTTATCAATTCTATATACTTTGGTCTAATAGCCCGCTCTTGGGAGGCACATACAAGAACCTCCGTTTCACTTTTAAGGTCACTTTTGGATAACCAATACCACATTTTCTACTTGTCAACATTTTCAGTACAATCTCTAATGAATTGTCCATACATCTCCTTTTCCATCCATTTTTGCTAAAGTTCTTCAGATTTTTGCTTTTTGAATTCTTTGGTGGTTATGGTGTCTTCAGTAACAATCGTTCTCGACCAACTCACACCTTTCATGGGATTTCCTTCTGATTTCAAAATGTAATAACCCAAACTATTTTCTTCCCCTCTGACTACAAGCTTCACCTTACTCAGCCCTCTTCCACCTTCTCTCCTCTTCATATACAATCTTTCAACATCACTCTTAGGGTGTAATGCTCCATAGGTTGTCATCGTTTTCCTAGTCTTTGTGTCTATGCTTTTCACTTCACTTTGTTTCCAATCTATTGTACCAGCACCATATCTAAAAATCGCGACTGCTCATGTGTTGATTGCTGTTATTTTGTTCCGCCCATTACGTTTGGATTTCAGAATCAATCTAAGCCTCCTTTTGTACTCCTTTATTGTTTTGTCCTTCATTTCTTTTTCTTTGATTTTATCAAGTTCTACTATCCCGAGATAGGTATATGGTATATCCATTCTGTTCAACTTCATTCATAATTTCACCATTTGTGAGTTCTACACCATCACATTTCACCATTTTCCTCCTCTTCAATTCAAACACACCACACTTTCGAATTCCAAATTCCATTCCAATATCTGTGCTGAATGCGTGGACAGTCTGCACAAGTGAATTAATCTGTTCTTCACTCTTACCGTACAATTTAAGGTCATCCATGAAGAGCAGGTGACTTACACTAATTTCTTTCTTTCCCAGTCTTAACCTGCCTTCACTTTCTTTAGAATCAACGACATTGGAATTATACTTAGCACAAAGGGTAATGGCGATAAGTTATTCCCTTGAAGAATGCCTCTGTTGACTATTACATACCCAAGATTTTCTCCATTCGACGTTAATGATAGTTTCCACTGGCTCATGCTTTTCTCTAAAAAATTTCTCACATTCTCTACAACACCAAATATTTTTTGCACTTAATAATCAAGCTATGGAGGACAAAATCAAAAGCTTTCTTATAATCCATCCACGCCATAGCCAAATTTGTGTGTCTTTTCCTGCAATCTTTTAAGACCATTTGGTCTATCAACAATTGGTCTTTCGTCCCTCTACTCCTACGTCTACAACCTTTTTGTTCTTCCGGCAACAGATCTTCCTCCTCGAGGTACTTATACATTTCTTCAGCTATCACGCCAGTCAATAATTTGCACCTTAGCTGTAGGCAAGTAATTGGGCGATAATTGTCTACTGCATTACCTTTTTCTGGATCTTTTTGACATAAAACCGTACGGCCATAAGGCATCCATGCTGGTAAATGACAAAACTCCCATAACAATTTCATTGAATTGCTCAGCTATTCTTTCATGGAGGTTGGTAAGACTTTTAATTCAGAATCTCTGGACATTATCTGTCCCTGGAGCTTTCCAATTAGGCATTTTTCTTTACTGCTTTCTGACTTTACCTGCAGTTATAGTCAATTCGTCTTGCAGTTGTTGTTCTTCATTCATATCTTCCTTTATATCATTTAGCCAACAGGCTTCCTTGTTGTGTTGTCTTTTAACACTCAAAATATCGCCCCAAAACTTTCTGCTTTCCTTAGAATCTGATACATCTCTTGACCTGGAACCATCTCCATTCAACTCTGTGTATATCTTTTTCTGGTCAACATTAAAGATACTTTTCTGTCTAAATTGTGTTATTCTTTGTTAATATCTTTTGATCTTGGCACTTTTTGTAAGAAACCTTTGTTTGAGTCCTTCAATAACGGTCTTAGTTCCTTTCGTTTTCACCCGAAACTTTTTTTTTTAAATCCTTAGGTTTTCGTTTTTTCTTTAGCCCTAGCTCCCCTTTCGATTGCCTATCAAGCAAGTTAATATCATGCTTAAGGCTTTTAATGTCTCCTTCGATTCTACGCTTCCACTTTGGTTCCTTATTTTGCCTAGGTTAAAATTTTCGTCCATCTCATCTGTTCAGCAACCCACACACTTGCAGCATTAATCAGATTATTCGTTCCCGTGATGTTTTTAGTTCTTATAACCCTGATTCTTGAATTCACTCTCTGAAT
Organism: Morbakka virulenta; assembly: GCA_003991215.1. Taxonomy (NCBI): domain Eukaryota; kingdom Metazoa; phylum Cnidaria; class Cubozoa; order Carybdeida; family Carukiidae; genus Morbakka; species Morbakka virulenta. The sequence goes on from RDPX01000067.1 coordinate 1,315,774, forward strand.
GTGAAGTCTTGTAGTTTTACTATCAGCCTTTTTAAAAGGAATACCATCGCTTGTTCACTTTTCTACAACGATTTTCTTCAATTCATCCACAATTTCCTTTAGCTCTTCACTCATATCACTATCATTCATTGCCATATCATATGAATCTTCTATGTCCATTGTGATATTCCCTTGTTCATAGCTATTCTCCTCAACTTCATTAGTCGCCATTCCATCTATATTAGCTTCCTCCATTACAAAACCCCCCACTTGAGATTCTCCGACTACTTTTCTCCTTATCATTTCTAGTTCTAATTCAGACAACCACCCATTTGTTCTAATGGCCCTTGCTTGATAACAAAGACGTTGCTCCATTAACTCGACCAAACCCCTATCTCACCACTCTCTAAACATTCTTTGCCAACAACATCTAACGGATTTCCCATTTTCAACAAACTTCTATAAAAGCATTCCATGACTACCTTATTCATCCTTTTACTCCAATTCATTCTAACAGTCGCAGGATAATGACTGGGTCCCCTCTGCTGTGCCGGGGAATACCTGCCCGACGTGGGGCCTTCACTTACAGTTCGGTACCATTAACGCCGTTATTTTCATTAATCTGATTTTGCATTTTAACACTCATTACAGGATTAGTGGATTTCAGGTTACATAACAACCAGTGTTTTTATCGAGATACCATATTTAGGATTGGTACCGACCAAGGCTTAAGATCCAATACTGACCATGAGACACGGATATATCCCGCCAAACGTCAATCTGAAATTTATAACTGCGGTTGGTTTATTTTTCTGAGTTTTCCTTCTCATAGGACGATTGCCGACCAAGGCTAATGACTCCGTCCTAGCCAGGTTTATTTATTTGAGCTTTCCTTCTCGTATGAGACAGACTTAACCCCGCCAGATGTCAACCCAGTACTTTAAAGTCTCCTGACAGGCCAACAGGTGCTACACCTTGCCCAAGGGTGACCTGAAGGTAGTTGTGGCAAAGGGTAACCTCATTCGCCCACGTCGAAACTCCACAACCGGATGCAGTTTTATGTCAAAACCCATATCACATGAAAATTAAAAGTAACAACAGGTATCGCAAGAGTGTTGATTGCTGTTAATTTGTTTTTAGAATTTAATTCGGTTTTCAGGATTGATCTCACTCTACGGATGCATTCTTTTCGTATTTTCTCCTTTATTTTTGAGTGTTGTACACCATCGCCTTCATTTACTGCTAGGCATTTATAAGTTCCTTCTTGATCTAATTGTTTTATTACGGTTTCATCATCTAACTCTATATTTTTAGACATATATAGTTTTCCTCGACTAAAAGTTGCCTTGGCCACTTATCTAGATTAAACTCCATACCTATGTCGTCACTAAACGCTTTTACGGTTTTCAACAACCCTTCCAGTTCACCATCATTATGAGCGTAAAGTTTTAAGTCATCCATATAAAAAAGATTATTGATCATCTTGTCCATGACCTTATATCCATATACTGTACTATTAAGAAGTTGCGAGAGTGGGATAAGTGCCATGCAAAATAAAAGTGGGGAAAGAGAGTCACCTTGGAAGATTCCACATTGGATTTGCATACCGTTTCAAATGAGTACCGTTCGCGTGACCCAGAGGAAGATTTGTTTCCCATAATGGCATGCTGGCTCGAAGAAAATTTATTAATGCAGGAGAGATTTTAAACATTTCTAAAGATTTTAAGATCCAAGAGTGCGGGACGCTGTCAAAGGCCACTTAATAATCTACCCAGGCAGTACTTAAATTTCTGTGTTTAGTATGAGCATTTTCCAGAATCATTTTGTTTATGAGTTGCTGATCCTTACATCCATATGATCCTCTGCGACACTCTTTCTGCTCCTTGGGGAAACTATTTTGTTCTTCCATGTGAACGTAGGTTCTTTCAGTTAAGATTGAGGTAAGTAAGTTATAGGAAGTTGATAAACATGCAATGGGTCTGTAGTTTTTAGGATTTGCTGATTCATTTGTTTTGGCTAGAAGATAAGTAATTCCTTGACAGAACCATTTTGGTGTTAAGTGAGGTTCTATCAGAATTGAATTTATATTAGATACTAATTTGGCATGCGCCGAAGAGAGAGTATTAAGCCAAAAATTTGGAATCTGAGCAATGCCAGGCGATTTCCATTTATGAGACTTTGGATTTCTTCAGTAGTAATATTTTCCCATTCTTGTTTGGGGATCTTCCTGGTGCTTTTTTCAAGGTCACGTACCCATTCTGCGTTTTCATTAAATTGTTTCTCTTTTCCCCAAATGTTACTCCAAAATTCCTTTACCTTTTAGTCATATGGTATAGCTTCTACAGAAATCGATTCTTTTCCAATTTTACGGTAAAACTTTGTCGCGTCAGCCTCAAAAATTTTGTTCTGCCTAAAGAATTTTTGTCGTTTGAGTCTACGTAACCTTTGTGCCTTGACCTGGAGCTTTTGTTTTAGCTCTTCTTTAATCGTTGGTATTTTTTCTTCAGAGAGTACTTTATCTTTTTTGATTACTTTTCCAGCTTTCCCCGATTTTTTCCCATTATCCTTTTGCAGTTCTTCTAGTATAGAAATTTCCCTTCTAAAACTTTTTATTTCTTTCTCTATTTTTACTTGCCACTTTGGTTTGCTATGTTTCTTATTCGTTGTCTTTTTTCTGAACTTAATACCACATTTTGCTTGAAAAACTCTTCCTGTTGCATAAATTAATTTGTTTAGTTCACTTAAATCTGGATTTATATCATGACAGAGTTGTTCTAGTGCCTTGTTGCCTATATTTAACATACTTTTTAATTTATGGGGGTGTCTGATTTTTAACAACGCCTCTCTTTCACTCCTTTCAGTATGTTTGACTATCGACAGTTCTTCAATGATATCCTATTTCATACTAAGCAGTTCCTCTTCTTCAACGACAATCTCGTTCTTCACTACCTCATCGACATTATTTTCAACTCTTGCATCAGCATTATTCGACATTACAAGTTTTGGTCCATCTACATTTCCTTCAGCTTCATCATGTTTCACCTGTAATTCTCTAGTATCATTTTTTACCCTGTCTTTAATTATTGAGATTTCTATATCGGTCAATTTTTTGCTACCAACGATATATCTTCTAACATTAGCTAGCTTGTTTGGGTCAAGCATTTCCATTTTTTCCATTCACTGTTACTATTCTTTAAACACCACGTAGTACATGTATCATCAGTATTATTCGTTTCTGGCTTTTCGAGTGCATAGTAAAAGCAATACATTACCCCAAGCATACTCTTCCCTTGTCCATTTGAGTCCAGGTTTTTTTTTTATTGTTAATACTAGCTTGTTAAACAACAGGGCCAGGGATGGGAAGTGTCCCGTTCTGGTGACCTGGTGGATTTTGACTAGGGGGAGAGGTAGACCTAGTAGCAGACATCGAAATCCTCAGCCTGGTCACTCACTGAGGCACGCGCCCCTTGTTGATCCGCGCGACGGGCGATGCGGCATGAATTATTTTTGCTTCTAGTTTTCATTTGATAAAAGAGCTGGATATTCCAGTCGCAGTGGCAACCTGGTATTTTTAGTCCACGCGGATAAAAGGACAGGCTTAACTCCGCTGGACGTCAATCCGGTATTTCAAGCTCTCAGAGTAGGCTAACAGGTGCTACACCTTGCCCAAGAGTGACCTGGAGGTAATTGTAGTAAAGGGTAACCTCATTCGCCCACGTC
>RDPX01000067.1:1347037-1438795 GCA_003991215.1 Morbakka virulenta
ATCAAAGTGTTTAATCAAACCTGGTTTTATATGAAGTGTTGGAGAGACAGTTTCTTTCTGTCAATCAAAGTGTTTCATCAGATCTAGTTTTACAGAGAGAGTTGGAGAGACAGTTTCATTCTTTCAACTAAAGTATTTCATCAAATCTAGTTTTATATGGAGTGTTGGAGAGACAGTTTCTTTCTGTCGATCAAAGTGTTTAATCAAACCTGGTTTTATATGAAGTGTTGGAGAGACAGTTTCTTTCTGTCAATCAAAGTGTTTCATCATATCTAGTTTTACAGAGAGAGTTGGAGAGACAGTTTCATTCTTTCAACTAAAGTATTTCATCAAATCTAGTTTTATATGGAGTGTTGGAGAGACAGTTTCTTTCTGTCGATCAAAGTGTTTAATCAAACCTGGTTTTATATGAAGTGTTGGAGAGACAGTTTCTTTCTGTCAATCAAAGTGTTTCATCAGATCTAGTTTTACAGAGAGAGTTGGAGAGACAGTTTCATTCTGCCAATCTAAGTGTTTAATAAAATCTAGTTTTATATGGAGTGCTGGAGAGACAGTTTCTTTCTGTCGATCAAAGTGTTTCATTAAACCTAGTTTTGTATAGAGTGTTGGAGAGACAATTTTCTTTCTGTGAAATTAAAAGCCTCTGGATTATGATTTTACCACAAACTAATTTCTGTTCATTCATTGATTACTCTTTTCTATTTCAGTGTTCAGAACTTGGTCTACTGTCCCATAAGCAAAACAAACCACATCTATTTTGTATATCCAATATATCACCCAGATAGATAAAATAGCATCTTTTAAATCTACACACAATTTGTGCAGATAGTAAAAAAACTAAGAGTAAAACATGTTTCATGCTTAAAACAGTTTTTTTGTTTAACTGCTTAGGATTTAGAATAGGAAGAATGTTATTCAATCATTAAGAAGTGATGCTAGACTATATCATGGCCATGCACAAGTGGTGTAGATTATATCAACACTTTACAAAATCGTCCTTAACACTGAAAAACTCTTAGAGCTTTATGTCTCTCTCACAATAATAGTTGATTCTAACATTTTAAAGAATAAATATAATAAAAAATAATATTTAATATATAATATTAATATATAATATATAATAAATATTTTTTGCAAGTCTCGAATCCAACAAATTTGATGCTTTTTTAAAAAGGTTTTACTCAGAATTTCATTAAGTGTGAGTACTTTTTAATAATAAAATCTTATCCATGAGTTACTTGTTTATCCTCATATCAACATTTCATTAATGGATCCATCTATATATTGGTCTTCTTCATCACGAATATCGAGGTAAACCGGAAAAGGAATTTCGTTGCAGTTTGGTTAAAATGAGAAGGTAAACAAGAATATTGAATTTTCGATTTTCTTCTCAAATTTGAACCTACCGTGTTAATGAAAAGTTCTAAAATATCGTGGTAAAACTTGATTCTTGAGTTCTCTCCAAATCATTTATATTCCTCAGACCAGTTCTGCATCTTCCCTGCCTCGTGGGCTTTCTAAATATATTTAACGTACAAATAACCAGGAAAAAAAGGTCCACACATGTGTGAAGCATGTTAAAGCGAGCAAACATGCAAATTTTATTATTGTGAAAATGAACTACAAGAAGTCGACAAAAAAAGATGTTACTTCCCCCCTCCCCCCTTTAACCCCTCCTCAAAATCGGCTATTGTGAATCAAAGTTGTTTAGAAAATTTCTACATATTTCTTATTATTTCGATTTTTGGAAAGATTGGACGCTCGGGCACCTCTACTTCAACTCTACATACACTATTCATGTAGTACAACGCAATCAACTCTACAGCCTACAAAACTGCTCCTGTATTTTAGCACGCTTCGCTCGTTTGAACAATAAACCTAGTTTTTATCATGATCCTTAGCACTAATTCTAAAAATTAAGTATAAAAATTACAACTTTCACAAAATCATTAATGTTTCTTTTTAACCATAATTTTTAAAGAACGAAAACAAAAAAAGTCTTTAGAATCATATAAACGGTTCATTATTAGAACCCATATGATCATTTGTATCATAGAATCTAATATCATAAATCAATATCAGTTTTTAGTAATCATTTGTATATTATGCTGAGTAAATTATTGAAAAAGCAAAAAATTTTCATAGAAATATACCATGGAAAATGGTTATTAACCTCTTTCACTGAGCCGCTGAACTTAAATACAATCGTACCATTAGAATTAGGTGTTTTAAGGACTATTTCTTCATTCGCAGCTGTTTTAAAATGAAAATGACAGGTCAGAGCTTGAGTAGAGGGTCTTACATACACCGCAAAAATAAGTGTAATATCAGTCCCATTTTGTGTGACTTGGTTTGTATATTTATCAGTTCCTTTATATCCTGGACCAATATGTGGAAATGAAAACGCCCCAACCGCGATACTAAAAACGCTGTTTGAGGAATTAGTAGTGAATATTTTTGAAGTCATAAATTCTTTTATTTAAGCAACCTTATTATTTGAGGGGTTCATGGTGTGAATAAGTGATGAATGAGGTATTAAAACCATTTGCGGGATATCAGCGAAACTTGGTATTATTGAATTCTCCAATAAAAGCCTTCTGATGTGGCCATAATTCAATAAATCGTCATCAAAAAAGAAGGGTGATTCTTCCACCCTAACATTTAAAACATCATCACGTCTTTTCAAATGATCTCCAGCTGTGAAAATAAGACTTGAAATTGGAACACCAGTATCGTGGAAATAGGATTTATCATTAAGTCTAAACGTTTCCATAACATTAGCATAGCTCCCAACTGGGACAGTGACAGAACGTTCTGCATAATCTCCATCATTAATTATGACTTCAAATAATTGTATTTCTGAAACGCCATAGCTCTGAACACCGCTCCCAATAAGTCTAAAAAATGTAAATGAAACTCTACTGTCAATTAGGAATTCAACATCCGCCACTAAATTAGTACCTTCAGCCAATTTTATCCATTCACTCGAACTTTCATTTTCCATCCCCTCCAATCGATAATTCGTAAAATATTAAGTGTCTTTTTGCGCTCCCAAACGGGGTTTTAAAATCGCTTTCCATACTTTATAAGGTCTCGGAAGTTCTACTTCAACCCAATTTTCAGAAGAATTTTTACTAACCCACTGTGTGTTATCATTATTGTCGAATGCATTCTCTTTAGCATAAGAGGCATCAGTAGAATATTCAGAACTAGCGATCACAGATTGTCCATCTACAGGAAAAATATTTAAAGTTGAATATTCTTCACTTGAGCTTCTCACAACGGTGTCAACATATTTTTTATTTGCTGCGTCATTCGTTTTCACTGGATCGTTTAAATTCGATATTTTAAAGTTATTAAAGTCAATGTTCGCTATTGGAGTGTTTGTTCCATCCCGTAAAAATTGCTAATAAATCAACTGTTTCTGCTACATTAACATTATTTGAATTGCTATTTTCGCTTCTCTCCCAGAGTTCTGGAATAAATTTGCGATATAATGTTAAAGCGTTCCGTGGTAAGATTTTTTCAAGTTTTCGTAACCCTGTATGAATGTCAAATTTCCCATCTCTTTGAAGCGTGTAGATGGTGTCGGTCTGCGCTAAACGTGGGTAATAACTTGGTCTAAAAGCTTTTTTCATTTTTCTATATAATTATTATATTTATTTTTTTAAAATAAAGCTCCAGTAAGGAGGATCTTTGAAATCAATGGTATTTTACCACCTGGAAGGCCTAATAACTTTCCAAGTAACCCACTTCCGGTTTTTAAATTTGCAAATCGAACTTTGTTTGTGCCACAATCCATGCACATACCCACTAAAAGGGGACGACCACTTTTTGTTTTAGCTAATATTTGTTTACCCTTAAATTGAGTCTGAGATCTACACTTGGCACAGTATGTAGTATTCATTTTATATTTAGATAAAATATATTCATAAAAATTAAATATATTCTAATAAAATATTGAAAAATTTAAAGTCCTATTAGGATATTTTAAAGCTGGTAATACGTCTCAAAAAATATCAAACGAATCATCTCAGATAGCTACTTGGCTCTTTACGAATAAAAAATTATTAAAAAAAGATTATACTTCATTAATTGACGGAATTATATCCTTAAAATCTACGTGAAAATTCCCGCGAGTAAATTAAAAGAAAAAATATTTATTTTCTATATACAAGATGGACAATGGTGTTAATACGAAAAATACTAACATGGATTCGCAATTTTTATCGGCAGTCGAAGGTGGGCTTCCTGCGAGGAGAACAATAAGCGTTGAAATACCTCTTAAATATATTAGTAATTTCTTACGAAGACTGGATTTCCCAGTCATAAATAATCTTTTTGAAGTGGAAATTGAACTCAACCCACAGAATGTATTAATCAGGGCTGATCATCCACTTCAATTAGTAACAACTCGTACAACTCTATTTTTTCCAATTGTAGAACTACCTCTTTTAAGTTTGGAGAAATTCACTAATCAATTAGCTAATAAAGGACTTACTAAAATCCTTAAATGGGATAAATTATACACCTATCATAATTTAGGGGATTCTGTAGCTAATACCCTTTCTGATATACAAATAACAGCCTCTATTGTTGGTGTTAGAAAAATGTGCTTTATGATAATCCCTAATTTCAATTTACAAGAACACCGTCAAACACACTCAAATATAGCTATTAGAAATATAAATGTTCAAATCAACGCTGAAGATTTTTATCAAACTGATATTTTCACGGATCAAGAAGCCTATCAACTATGCTCTGAAAATGTAGTTATGCAAGGTAAGAATCCTCTAGTAGGAACGTCAATGACTTACGAATTCTTTAAAAATATTTCTAGAATATATTATTTAGATCTATCAAGACAAGCGGTATTTGAAAGCGACCCATTCGCATCTCAAAAAATACGATTGAGGAGAACGCCTACAGGAGCTGGAAGGATTTTTGTGGTGTTACTTGTTAATAAAGAAAGTATTATAGACATGTCAGAACCGTTTAACACAAAGACTGTTTAATTCAATTTTAAACTGAAGTAAAAATATACATTTTTTTTGTTTTTTAAATAATTTTTAAAATGAAATTTGAGTGAGATATTTATTTGCTAACTTTTTTAAATCAGTTAAATTAATATTTGATAGTTCTATAACATTTTTTTAATTCATAATATTATTATATTTCATTTCCAAGTGTTCAAGAAAGTTTTTTGAAACACATTCATTTTCACGATTTCTTAAATTTACTCTTATCAAACAGTTTTCAGCAGAATCTTTTAAATAGGTTCTTTTAAAATCATAATTTTTGAACAATATTTTACATAATTCAGAAAGCCATTGTTTTTCAAGAAGAGTTTCGGCAAATATTTCAGAAGTTTCCAGGGGTGATCGTTTCATTATTATACGATAGAATTTGAAGGTATTTTAGAAAAAGTATCAACCTACACTAATAATATTTTAAGTGCAAATTTAAATCTAAATAATTGAGGATATGCTTATAAAAGAGTTCAACATTGTCGGCAACAAATTCGTTTTTAAGACTTCTCCAAGCCTCGATATCTTCTTCTTCTTCTTCTTCTTGCGGTCTTGTTCCATCACTAAGATGGGTCGGCCGCTCGACACAGTCTGCGCCACTTTCCGCGCTCCTCGTAGTCCTGCGGATCTGCTCCAACTTGCCTTATGTCCTCCCTTATAACATCTCTCCATCTCAGCCTCTGCCTGCCTCTGCTCCTTTTCCCTTGGACTGTCGCCTGCCACGCTTGTTTTATCGGGTTCTCTTGACTCCTCATCATCACGTGCCCATACCATTTCAACCTTGCTTCTCTTGTCTTGTTGGATATGTTTGTGATGCCAACAAACCTTCGAATGTCTTCGTTTGTGCGGTGCTCCAGGAGTGAAATGCCACACATCCATCTCAACATCTTCATCTCTGTCGCTTCCAGGGCCCTCTCCTCTGCATTTCTCAGGGCCGCCGTTTCCAATCCATATAGTAGCACAGGGCGAATGACTGCTGTATAGACCTTGGTCTTTAGCTTCAAAGGCATCTTTTTATCACAAACTACCCCGCTGACCTCTCTCCATTTTTTNAGGATTTTTGTGGTGTTACTTGTTAATAAAGAAAGTATTATAGACATGTCAGAACCGTTTAACACAAAGACTGTTTAATTCAATTTTAAACTGAAGTAAAAATATACATTTTTTTTGTTTTTTAAATAATTTTTAAAATGAAATTTGAGTGAGATATTTATTTGCTAACTTTTTTAAATCAGTTAAATTAATATTTGATAGTTCTATAACATTTTTTTAATTCATAATATTATTATATTTCATTTCCAAGTGTTCAAGAAAGTTTTTTGAAACACATTCATTTTCACGATTTCTTAAATTTACTCTTATCAAACAGTTTTCAGCAGAATCTTTTAAATAGGTTCTTTTAAAATCATAATTTTTGAACAATATTTTACATAATTCAGAAAGCCATTGTTTTTCAAGAAGAGTTTCGGCAAATATTTCAGAAGTTTCCAGGGGTGATCGTTTCATTATTATACGATAGAATTTGAAGGTATTTTAGAAAAAGTATCAACCTACACTAATAATATTTTAAGTGCAAATTTAAATCTAAATAATTGAGGATATGCTTATAAAAGAGTTCAACATTGTCGGCAACAAATTCGTTTTTAAGACTTCTCCAAGCCTCGATATCTTCTTCTTCTTCTTCTTCTTGCGGTCTTGTTCCATCACTAAGACGGGTCGGCCGCTCGACACAGTCTGCGCCACTTTCCGCGCTCCTTGTAGTCCTGCGGATCTGCTCCAACTTGCCTTATGTCCTCCCTTATAACATCTCTCCATCTCAGCCTCTGCCTGCCTCTGCTCCTTTTCCCTTGGACTGTCGCCTGCCACGCTTGTTTTATCGGGTTCTCTTGACTCCTCATCTTCACGTGCCTATACCATTTCAACCTTGCTTCTCTTGTCTTGTTGGATATGTTTGTGATGCCAACAAACCTTCGAATGTCTTCGTTTGTGCGGTGCTCCAGGAGTGAAATGCCACACATCCATCTCAACATCTTCATCTCTGTCGCTTCCAGGGCCCTCTCCTCTGCATTTCTCAGGGCCGCCGTTTCCAATCCATATAGTAGCACAGGGCGAATGACTGCTGTATAGACCTTGGTCTTTAGCTTCAAAGGCATCTTTTTATCACAAACTACCCCGCTGACCTCTCTCCATTTTTTACATGCTCTGCTAATCCTGGCGTTTACCTCTTCCTGGCACCCACCCTGCTCGGATATCACTGAGCCCAGGTAAGAAAATGTTCCCACTTGATGATTTCGGCATTCTTTATGTCTCTAAAATTCACGTCTTGTCTTACTTTGCTTCTCTTAAAATATAAACATTTTTAGAGTGTTTTCGAAGAGCTTCTTCTATATAGTCTAGAAATGTTGATTTATCAACACCAATATTACCTGAAATATAATAAACGGTTTGTTTACCCATTTCTATATAATTTTTAAATATTTTTTTAAATGCTTTTATAAAATATATATGAAAATGCGTGATTTGAAATTTGAAAATGAGTGATTATCAAAAAAGTAAGTACGAATCAGCAATGAAGAATTATAAAGATATTTATTTACAGGTAAGTAAAAAAGATATTAGTTAGAGTGGTAAAAACGGTGTCCCAGTTATGATTAGAGAGGTTCAATATAAAGAATTAATGAAACTAGACCAGACAAGAAGATGAGAATAAAAACCTTCGCAAAGAGAGGGTGTTACTTTTAGGGTTACACCGGTAAAATATAAACATATAGTCGAATTAGCTAATGACTTAAACGACTCCTTCAAGGATGAAAAGGCTAATATAAAATATCCAGGTGAATTTCCAAAGACTGGAAAAGGTATTGGAGCTCTAGCTAAACTAGCTATTCCATTTATAAAAACAACACTTCCAAAGATATTAGGAACTCTTGGCTTAAGCGCTGTTTCAGGAGCTATTTCAGGGGCTACTAACAAAGCTGTTTCTGGACATGGTTTTGAAATAAATAATAAGCAATTAAAGGAATTAACTAAAATCGGTAATAAAGCCTGTGATTGTGGTATTGTAAAAGAAAATTTTAAAGAGGAAATGGACAGATATATTAAAGAACAAAAGGAAGGTTTTATAGGAACATTATTAGCGGGTCTACCTAGCTCCTTATTACCAAGTTTATTGGGGGGTAAGGGTGTTAAAGGGGACGGTTTGAAGAGAGCTGGAAAGGGTGTTGTTCGTGCCAGAACTGGAACTAAAAAACCTGTTAAAAAGTCGATTAAAAGAAAAGATCCTTAACCAATTTTGATATAAATTCCTATTTTAACGATAGAAGATGTTTTTCAAGAAATGAATATATCCCTACAGACAAATTTTAAAAAGGTATTGTAATAAATTTAGATAATATTGAAGGCGTGGGTACATACTGGGTCGGAATTAAAAATGACCTATTTTTTAACAGCTTTGGTGAACCACCCCCCGAAGCGTTTGAAAAATATGTTAAATGGAGAAATATTTATAGGATTTAAGATTTAGAATCAGTTACCAGCGGTCACGTCACTATAGATTTCTTAAATTCTGTCAACTCTGTAGAAGATTATTTGAAGTGGCTTTAAAATATGATATAAATAACTTGAAAAAAAATGACGATATCGTTTTGAAGAGAATTTAATAGTGATTTTATATAATTAATTTTTAAAATTTCTATGTTACATTTAATATAGACATGGGTTATTTGTGCGAAATTTGCAATAGAGAATAAAGTAATAATAATTCAAAAAAGCATGTAAGAACGATTCACAAACAAATTAAAAATTTTATCTGTGATATTTGTGATAAAAAATTTAGACAAAAAGAACATTTGAATACTCATATTGATGCAGTTCACAAACAACTTAAAAATTTTATCTGTGATATTTGTGATAAAAAATTTAGACAAAAAGAACATTTGAATACTCATATTGATGCAGTTCATAAACAACTTAAAAATTTTAACTGTGATCAGAAAATATNAAAAAAAATGACGATATCGTTTTGAAGAGAATTTAATAGTGATTTTATATAATTAATTTTTAAAATTTCTATGTTACATTTAATATAGACATGGGTTATTTGTGCGAAATTTGCAATAGAGAATAAAGTAATAATAATTCAAAAAAGCATGTAAGAACGATTCACAAACAAATTAAAAATTTTATCTGTGATATTTGTGATAAAAAATTTAGACAAAAAGAACATTTGAATACTCATATTGATGCAGTTCACAAACAACTTAAAAATTTTAACTGTGATCAGAAAATATATAACATTCTAACAGATTTAGAAATTGATTTTCAACGGGAAGTCAAATTTGAAGATTTAACAGGAATTAAAGGGCGTCAACTAAGATTCGACTTTGGTATCCAATTAAAAAAGGATTGGTTATTAATAGAATACGATGGTTTACAGAATTTTAAACCGGTAGCTTTTGGAAACATGACTACTAATGAAGCAATTAAAGCTTTGAAAATACAAAAAGCTCATGATCGATTAAAGAACGATTATTGTCTTTCAAACGATTATAAATTATTAAGACTCTCTTCTAAAAATATTTTTAAAGAATCTATAATAGAATTTATTAAAGACTATTCTGACTTAATTTTTAAAAATAAATATTCTGACCAAGTATCCGAAATAACTGACTTTGTTCTATAGTTTGATGAAGTCGAAAAAAGTAGTACGGTTATAAACATTTTTTTAAAATACCTTTAAAGCTGTTTCTATATCGTTTTTCAGAGTCTTCATTATCAACCATAAAAAATTGGAATTTCTTCAAAGTAGCTTCTCTTTACATTTTTCGAAACTGTTTTGTATCTTCATTCTTAGCAACTTACGTTAGATCGTGTCCCCTAATACCTCCCATAAACATGAAGTAATTGGCATTATGTCGTATCATACTTTACAGCCCCTTACAAAAAGGTCTTCAACAACTTTTAAATTCCGTTCTGTGATTAAATCGTCAAATATTATTAAATTCTGAATTGAGTTATCTAAATCATCTACTTCTTTAAGTGATGATAAACTAGCTCTCCAACTGCCTAAAATGGGTTCTAGAATAAAGTTTTAAAATTTTTTGAGTTAGAAGCTCCATTTATAATATACGCTGATTTTGAATTGATAATAGAACGCGTTGACGGAGCTGAAAATGTTCCTAAAAAATCGTATATGCAAGAAATACAAAGTCTCAAATCTTGTGGATTTGGATACAAAGTGTGTTGTAAATATGATTCAAAATTTATAAAACCTACAGAAATTTATAGATGTAAAGACGCTAATAAAAAATTTATAAAATACCTATTTGATGAAGTTGAATGGTGTAATGATATTAGAAAAAAAACATTTTAATAAGCCTTTAAAAATGAGTGCTTAAGATGAAATAGAATTTCAGAAAGCAACTGCATGTCACATCTGTAACAGTGAATTCGAGGAACATTTTGATTTAACAGGAAATAAAGTGAGAGATCATTGTCATGTAACAGAAAAATTTAGAGGTGCAGCACATAATAAATGTAATTTAAATTATCAACTAACGGATAAAATACCTGTTGTATTCCATAATTTAAGGGTTTACGACAGCCACATTATTATGCAAGTAATTGGAAAATATACAAACACCTTAAATGTCATTCCAAATAATTATCAAAAATACCTGGCTTTCACCGTTGGTCAACAGTTGGTATTTATAGATAGCTTTCAGTTCATGAGCACTAGTTTGGAAGCATTAGTAAATAATATCCCTACATTAAAATATAACAGAAGAGTTTGAAAATATTGTAGATGAAGTAAGTTAAAAAGGCGTTTATCCTTATGAGTACATGGATTCATTTGAGAGATTTAAAGAGACTGGATTACCTCCAATAGAAAGATAGTATAGTAGTTTAACGGATTCAACAATCTCTAATAAAGATTTTAAACATGCTAAAAAAATTTTGAAATTATTTAATATTAGGAATTTAGGAGAATACCATGATTTATATCTGAAAACAGATGTTTTATTATTAACAGACGTCTTTGAAAACTTTAGAAATGCTTGCCTAGAATATAATAAACTAGATCCAGCACATTACTTTACAAGTCCAGGATTAAGTTGGGATGCGATGTGAAAAATGACTGCGTCTTGCTTGGAATTATTGACGGATATTGGCATGTATCAATTTATTAAAAAAGGTATGAGAGGTGGTATAAGTTATATTAATCACAGATACGCGAAAGCTAATAATAATTTTTTAAAGGATTATGATCCTAATAAACCGGATTCGCATATATTTCATTTAGATGCTAATAATTTATACGGTTGGGCGATGAGTAAAAAATTACCAGTAAGCAATTTTAAATGGTTAAATATTAACACATTTGAAAATATAGACTTAGCAGAATATCAACAGCATAGATGTAAGGGTTTAATAGTGGAGTGTGATATTGAATACCCTAGAGAACTCCATGATTTACATACAGACTTTCCACTAGCTCCTGAAAATATAAAAATAACAGATGAAATGTTAGGTCCATATTCTAAAAAAATAAAAGAGAAGTATTTTAAAACGGGGGAATGTTATAAGTTAGTTCCACATTTGATGGGAAGAAAAAGGTATATAACGCACTTTGAAAACTTGATATCATACATGAATTTAGGATGGAAAATAACAAAAATTTACATAGCCTTAGAATTTAAACAAGAGGCGTTTTTGTAGAAGTATGTTTCGTTTAATACAGAACGTAGGAAAGTAACTAAAAATGCTTTTGAAAAAGACTTCTTCAAGTTCATGAATAATTCTATATTTGGTAAAACGATGGAGAATCTAAGAAAGCGAATTGGTATTAAAATGATTACTGATCAAAAGCAATTATCTAAGTATGTTTCAAAATCGTCTTTTAAAGGTTATAACATATTTAATGAAGATTTAGTTGCAATCCATCGGATTGAAGAAAAACTGATTTTAAATACACCTTGTTATGTGGGATTCAGTATTCTAGAATTAAGTAAAACACTAATGTATGATTTCCACTATAATTTTATGAAAAAGAAATATAAGGAAATTAAGGTACTTTTTAGTGACACAGACAGTTTAACCTATCATGTACAAACTAAGAATATTTATAGAGATTTATTAAAATGTAAAGATAGATTTGATAACTCTGATTATCCTAGTGATTCAAAGATTCAAAGAAATTAAGAGATATAAAGGAATTATTTCGATGAGAATAAAAAAGTGTTGGGTAAATTTAAAGATGAATTATCTGGTATTCCAATAGAAGAGTTTGTTGGCCTCAGAAGTAAGATGTATTCTGTCACGTTTGGAGGAAAAGAAATTAAGAGATGTAAAGGAATTTTTAAAAAATGTAATAATAAAAGAATTATCTAATGAAAACTATAAAAATACTTTATTTGAATCTAATGAAATATGAAATAAAATGAATATTATTCGATCTAAAGATCATGAAATTAAAACACTGAGAATTAATAAAATATATTTTAGATAATGGTATTACATCTCTTCCGTACGGACATTTTTCTCTTAGTGAGTAGATTATACCTCCGTTTGCAAAATCCTCCTTGGGTCTATTTGTATTATGTATATAATCCAGTCGCAGCTTTTCTTCATCCAATGCATTATCGAGATCTTTAGCTTTATATAAATCATCGAAATACTCACATCTTATTTTATCGAATTCATTGTAGGCTGAGTCGCAGATATTAATGCCTTGGTTTTCTCTTTCAAACTTTTCCTTATTTTTCTTGAATGTATCAAGAGCTCTTTTTGAGTTTGGATATTTATCACCAAAATTCGGTGTTTCTGGGAGGTGTTCCAATTTAAATTTCATTCTCGTTCCTTTATCACCTTCTAATTTTTTTAATCTTTTTAATTGAAGTTTATTAAGTAGAATATAAGTTTCTAATTGATCATTATAGTATTTTTCTCGATTTAAATTGAGTATAACAAAGCGTGAGATTTCATTTATTGCATCATTTATTTTTTTTATATTGACGAACACTAAGATAAACCAGGGTTTTTGTATAATCACAATTAGTAGTTCGAGGCATTTATATATATATATATATATTTTTTTTTCAAGAGAAAATAAATAAATAATCACAAGTTATATTAATGTATTCCGATGGAGGTAAATTTGGGGAGGGATTTTTAATGATGTTTTAAGGGATTATTGAGAGGATAAATTAAACGCCTCTGTAGTATCTAGAAAACCGGTTCTGACATGCTTTGCCGTATAAAACCACTCAAAATAACTGTTAAAATGGCGCTAAATTTAGGAGTAAAATAGACAAGCGTTAGCGAGTCTATTTTAAGAAATAAATTTAGCGATTTTTCGACGGTTATTTCGGGTGGTTTTTGAGGTAAAGTGTGTCAAGTGTGTCTAGATACTATTGACTCGCAGCAGTAACCCATTGACTTTTATATCGGAGGAGATCTATACATATTTGGGGTATGAAATTTAGGACATATCAACACATTTAGGAAACTATCGAAACACAGGCTTTAAATACAAATATATATATATATATATATATATATATATTTATTTATTTATTTATTTATATTGTCGAAGAACTCAGGAGAGAATTGATGCACCAAAATGGGTTTTTTATTATTTTCTTAGCTGCTTTAGGTTACTCCCCTTGCAGTCACATTTTGCTTGAAACTATTTAGTGTGACTAAAAGCGGAGTCGAATGTAATCTACTAGTAATCTTAAGTATCGCATTGTCTGCTGTTTCATTACGCTGGTCAACAAAAGCTTTCTTCCCATTAAATGCAGATAGTCGTTTATTCCATTTGCGGTGCTGAATCTGAAAATGAAGTCGGTTTTTACCTTTATAACCTTTGAATTCGGCATGATTCTTAATCGTTCTATGTTTAAAAACATCAGTTTTTATGCAGCGAGATACTTTCCAGTATGAAACTCGTTGCCTTTTACGACAGGGGTGATAGTGTCAGTCAATTTTCTCAAACTCGCAAATTCGTTGACCAAATTATCGAAAATCCCAAAATATGTGTTGGCGAATTATTAAAAGTCCTAAATTAATTAACTGTTGTTGGCTTTTTATACATAATATTTTGCGAATTGAAAACCCCAAGCAATTAATTTTCATCCATTAAAATCCCAGAGCCCCAAATATGTTAACTTACCGTCAATGTCAAACTACAATTTCTTTTTTAGTCTTCAAAATATCAAAATGGAATTTCTTTTATTTTGCTTAGATCCAAGTACTTTTTATCAAAACTGCGTCTGATTGTTTATAATTTAAATAGAGATACTATTTCCTTTATTTCATTTGACAAATTTTTATCGTAAATTGAAACTGATAAAGCAGACGAGTCCCCTCTTCCTGCGTGCCAGGTATGAGTGAACACGCTATGAGAATTTTTGCCATTGCATTTACCGAGTTTTTACGGGTAATATGAGCTATGATATTACACTTTATAACATTTAAGCATTTAATATTAAGCAAATAGTAGAAAAAAAAACCTTTTTAGGGAAAACCTTTTGTGGCCACAGCTCACAATGCCCATTAGCACTAACCACCACTGATGTCAACTATTGATTTATTATAGATAACCTTTTAAAATTTTCTTACATTATTAATGTCATATCAAAGAGTTTATTGTTGCGTCAAAGTTGCGTCTTTCATTGTTTTGTGGCTGCCCACATCACCATCACCATTTACACTGTCATCTCGATATGTAGTCACTTAAAATAAAAGTTTCAGAAAGCTTAACCATGTTTTTCAAGTAAGTAATCTGAGAATAATTCTTCTCATGTTGAAATCCTACAACAACTTATAATCCATAACGTCATTTATCATTTTGTTAAAACTTAGCTGAAGTTTGCTTCAGAGAGCTTAAAACGCCGAGTATTTAAAAGTTGTAAGCTTTTTTTGGCTATATATATGTGTGTGTGTGTGTGTGTATATATACATAAGGTAAAACAGGAAAAATAAGAACTGTGATAGCAACTAATAGTTTTATGATATTTAAATACGATATGTATTACGATATGTATTACGATATATAACACGATATATAATACGATATTTCGATCATCAGGCCTGATGATCGAAATATCGTGAAAGTATTAGTTGCAATCACAGTTCTTATTTTTCGTGTTTTATCTTAGGTATATTGCTATGCTATATGCATTAAGCACTTTTTGATACGAGTACACAAAATTACATATATATATTAGTAAATTTGCCGATTTACATCTACGGCCATGAGCTTAGCACTCATACTATATATATATATATATATATATATTGTGAGCTTAGGTCACGTTATTTTCATGTATACAACGGAGTTTCAGAGTGTGTTGGTGGAAATTTAATTTTTTTGTCTGTTTGTTTAAAAACTATTCTTCTAACTGATATCTACCTTTTATCGTTTTGCATATTTGCCCACACCCCCCCCCCCCATAACCATCGAATCTAATGTATTATATATATATATATACATATAATATATATATATGTATTATATGCAATGACAATTTTTCACAAATGTTTTATTTTAGTCAGACTTCGTGCAGTAGTTTCAATATTTTTGGTGTAAGACAAGATCTCCTGAAGCTTACATTAATAAACATATTTAGTTTACCAATGGAAAATTCGCAGCAGACGAACTACTATTTTGACAAAATTAATTTAGACATTGCAGGCCACTAATACGTATACCATTTTGCTTTTTTAATTTCAATCATACATCTTATTACTAGTTTTTAAAAATGATGGTTCTGCTACAAGAATGTGGCCAAACTGAATGTATCCCTGCTGTTTTATTTTAATATTTCTCACTTTATAAACTTGTGTTAATTTAAGATGTAATGAGTTTTGCGCAAGATGTTGAAAATACTTTGTTAACCTAAAATATGACATTTTAATTCTATTTTTTGTATTACACGTATTAAGTATGCAGCTGTAATACAGTGTAATGAATGATCAATGCGACACTAGTAATTATCAAGGAAAATTTGGTTGTTATGTATTCCTTGACTTGTCGGAAATTGTAACAAATAACAGACTACGTTATATTAACCACCTCCGTTGTAAACTACACACACACATACACACACACACACACACACATATATATATATATATATATATATATATATACATTTAAATGCTAATGAGACAATTTAGAGTAATAAATGTATCCCAAGGATAAATATCATCCCTATTGCAATTCGAAGTCACGCTGACAAAGAGATACCGAATTTTTAGGCCAACGCCTTAAATAGTCTGCTTCAAGTACGTTGTAACCAAGTAGGTTAATACTGTTACTCAGCTTTTAATTACGTCTTTACTGGATACTTCTCGTTAGTTATTAAAATTTCGAATAGATTTCAGAATATCAAACGATCAAGTTTTGCCTAGTATTACCAATGTTTTGCAAGTTAAATAAAATACATAACAAAATATACCTTCTTAAGGGAAGCAAGGGAACTGTTAAACAGTAGAGTAACAGAATATAGCTCCTTGCTCACGACAAATCTGTAGTTGTTGGCTTCATTTGTCATATTTCTCTAATTTCAACCTTCAAGATCTTATTCTTCGATGGGTTTTTAATGTCTTTGATGGACACATTTCTTTTATATGGTGACGTCATAGTAATCAAGAACCAGGTTATGTTGTGCTTACTATTGGCGGTAAGATCTGTTTCACCGGCCTTTGTTTACTTGTTTGTGTTGATTGTTGACAAATCTGTAGTTGTTCCCTTCTGTCCGACGGGAGTGTTCCAATTTCAGTTTCAAAGAGTGTCTCTAGCTTGTAGTAATACAGTTTTCTGCAGTAGGTAGATGGTTATGTTTCCAGATTTTCTACTTTATTTATCGGCTGCTTTGTTATGCCTTTCAAGACTCTCAGCTTTCGCAAAAATTTGACATCCCGATATGACGTGATCTATAGACTCTTTGTGTTAAACTGATTTTACATTCCAGTTTTTAGTCATTTTTGGAAGCTTGTTTTTCATCCTCCATTTTAATTCTCATTTTAAACCCCTTAAGAGGCTCCTGGTGATTGCTTCTTCCAGTTTCCATGTTTCATTTGAATATGAATTTTTAGCCCCCATTATTATGTATATATACATATATATATATATGTATGTATGTATATATATATATATATATATAAACAGTTACATATATTAAAGCCGCTTGTCAGAGCATATGTTGTATGATGCTTACGTCTAAATTCATTCTCGTTGCATAGCTGTCGTATGAAGTGTCTTAGTAGATATCTCACCTCGTATTTCAGCCAGAACCAGTATCAGTTTGTCCGTTTATTATTTTGTTTTTTATTATTATTACTATTATTATTATTATTATTATTATTGTTATTGTTATTATTGTTGTTATTGTTATTATTGAAAAATTTCTTCAGATATGCTTTTATGAAATCAAACACCGGGGAACGACCAACTACCTAGGGTGAGGAAAAATATTCATTGGGTGTAAAAAAATAAAGGAGTAAATTGTTTTTTTTAAATATTCAAGGCTCGTCTTTGAGCTGTGCTATTTAAAATGATCTTTTAAACTTCTTGAAGAGATGGTCTACCTGGAATTTGGTCTAAAAATTCTTATGCAACCTTTTCTTTAAGTCCTAATCCTCCGACTACTACAGGCATGATTTCTGTGTTCAAGTGCCACATTTTCTGAACTTCAATTTATAGATCTTTATACTTGCTAAGCTTCTCAAAAACCTTTGCTGAAATATTCCTATCAGATGGAAACTCATATCAATAACGAAACAGGTGTTGCGGGTGAACAAACTCTGATCCTGTGCAGCAAGTATAAAACCCTAGGTCTCGCCTTCCATTGCAAAGCTGCTCAACCACTGATGTGTTGCCATCGACATCAGCATTTTTGCTTTGCGTCACAAATTCTCCGTGGAGAGATTTTTCTTGCCACTTATGCTCTAACTGTTTAAGTACCAAATATTTTGCTTTTGGTTTTCTCATTTTTGGTATAGTTCTGGGTGTAAGTTGTAAAACAACCTCAAAACCAACCACCTTCCCTCGATTAGAAATTGCTTTAGCACACTCATCTAGGCCAAACTCCAAGTTTTCAGTTTCGCGATTTTTTGCCAGGAGATATGTTGTACCCTGGCAGAGCCATGTTGATGTTTGATCCGGATTTATTCCAATAATATTAAAATTTGAGGTTATTTAGAATGTAAAGAGGGAAGTGCATTAAGTCAAAAGGTAGGTAATTTGTCAATTCCAGAGGATTCCGTTTGTGTGACTTTCTAATTGCTTCATGTACTTCTTCAATCGTTGTATGATCCATTCCTATTCTTGTAATTCCTCGTTATCATCCTCTAGTTTTCTTATCCAATCAGTATTCTCATTGTGAGGTTTCTTATTTCTTCAGATTGAATTCCAAAGTTCTCCAATTCTATCTTCTGATGGTACGTCTTCTACGGGTATAGTATCTTTGCTAATTTTGTGGTAGAATTTCTTAGCCTCTGTTTGAAATACCTTATTCTGTCTGAAAAATTTGTTACCTTCATAAAAATCAACATAATCTTTAGACTTTGACTTAATGTTTCTGTTTCAATTCTTCCTTTTTACTGGGATTTGCTCCTTGTGTACAATTTTATACTTTCTCAGTTCTTTCCTAGCTTTCCTGGATCTTATTTCTCCATCACCATGTAATTCCTTCAACAGAGAGATTTCTCTCCTAGAGCTTTCTATTTCCATTTCTATCTTCAATTGCCATTTTGGCTTACTGCTTTCCTTGGTATTATTCCTCTTCCTTTTTGCCTTAAGCCCACATTTTTCCTGTTAATTAACTAATCAACTAATATATGCATATTAGTTGATTAAGTTCAGAAAAGTCAGAATCTATTTCATTTCATAATCGATTGACAGCGGCGTTTGCTATTTCAAGAATATTCGTATATTTGTGTATATGTCTTAATTTTAACCAAGGCTCCCTTTCAGGCATGGGAGTATGCTTCATTTTAGACAGTTCTTCCATAATACCTTTCTTCATATCTAGTATATCTTCTTCGTTAACTACAGCTCCATCTCAACCAGCTTCCTCACTGACCACCACATTTTCAGCGTTTTCTTCCACATCCTCAATATTCACATCCACAACCTCAATATTATCTGGCTTTCCTGCTTCGTTGTCGTTGTCTACTGGGCGTACACCAATTTCATTATCAACAGTTAACCTACTGTCATTTTTCACTTGTTCTTTGATTTCCTTTATTTCAGCATCACACAATCTTTTCTCCCTCATACTGTATCTTCTAACGTTTGCCAGTTTGTTAGCATCCATATTATCTACTTTATTACTTTCATTGTTCCATTCAATCCATTTAATAAAAGCAAAGTAAAATTGGTACATCATTTCCTTATATTCTTCCCTTGTCGATCTCTCTCGTTTTACCTTGCGATTTTGTTTTGGTGATGAAACTACAGGGAAAACAGTGGGAGAAACCCCATTCTGGTGACCATGTGAACTATTTCGTTGAAAGAATTAGACCTGATAGCACATTTTTCGACCTAAGGCTGGTCTCCCCCTGAGGGACGCACCCCTTGCTTACCCCCACGACGGATGAGGCGGTATGATTTGTTTCTTGTTTTTATTTTATATAGAGTCCAATTTAACCTTACTACTAAAGGGCTTGATTAACCGCGCCAGGTGCTACCTGGTATTTCGTACCCACGCGGCTTATTATTGTTATTATTATTATTATTTCAATTTTATGAGTGGTGGAGCAATAGGAGCCCACAGGAGACTCAGGGGCAGAAACCCTAGCAAACCCATCTTGCTCCCAGCCCGATAAGGGTAAGCTGGGTGCATGTATCACACCCAGGTGTGTGTGATAAATTGATAGAAATAAAAATACAACAAATGACCTTGCAGGTGGGGCCTGTTTAGGTTTCCAAGTTTAGGTGACCCATTCTTTATAAAGCAGCTTCCGTAAAGAAGCTTCAACCAAGACGTCCAGGCTAAGGAACAAGTATAATATTGTTACCCAGCCCTTCAGAATTTTGGATTTTCACTCCCGATACCTAAATATGATGCTCCCCCACTACTCCAGCCCGTTCAACGAGAAATACGAGATGTGTCAGCTCTTTGGGGATATGCACAACTGGTGGTCATTATTTTATTATTATTATTTTATTTTTTTTACCTTTTTGATGCCACGTTCATTTCGTGGGTTTTAAAATAAAACAAACTTTCAGACAAAAATTAGTCTATGTCATATTCATTGTTTTCAATATATTTGCAGTTCCTACAAGAAAAGCTTTCCGTAAAAGTTCTGTACTGCATTTTAATTCACCCTTTTTAGCCAGTTCTCATAGTTCTTTCCAATTAAACCCAGAGCATCAACCATTACTGTTACTATCTTGACTTCCTTTACATTCCATAGCTGCTTGATCTCTCTCATTAAAGGTTGATACATCTCAGTATGTTCCATTTTTTTCCTTTCAATTCTAGTATCAAAGGGAAGGATGTGTCAATCAGTAAAAACGATCGACCTTTTTATTTTGAAAAACAATGTCTGGACGGTTATGCTCCAGTCAATGATCTCGCTGTATGGAAAAATCCCACATTAACCTCAAGTTTTCTTTTACAATCACACTTTCTAATTTATTGTCGTATCGGTGATCTCCATGGTCTAATCTAAGTTTCTGTCATAGCTTCTAGGCCTTTTGGCTAAGATCATGTGTAGAGCTTTGGTCTCTCCTTGGTTGGGTCTTTGGCTATAGGGCCCAACCATGCAGGACAGGGGTTTCGAGATGCTTGAGCCTTGGCTGGTGATCAACCTAAAAGGAAAGGCTTTCCCACGGACGATCCTGGAGGGCGATCCTTATGTCTTGCATTATATGGTATCTTGCGTGCTTTCTGTTCCACTTTTTCTTGATCTGTTGCTTCCCTTCGCCTCTTTAATAGATGGGTATCTGTAAAAGATAAAAATGGGTCCAATGTTTACCCGGGGTTCCATCAATGAAAGACCCATGGCTTCCAGTGGGTAATTTGAGCTACCCTATCATGTATCTAGCCTTTACTTGCATGTTGACCCTTGGATTCAATGTCCGCAATAGTTTTATCCTTTTTTCACATTGTCCATATTCTTTTGATACATTTTCTTTGTAAATTGTGGTTTTTACAGAATTTGTTTCTACTGCTTGCTCTTGCGCAGCAGATATAGTCTTTTTTGTGTCTTTCTTTAATCTTGCATGTTTTAAACAATTGCAGTTGCAATCTTTATTCTTTAAATCTTTTGAAGAAGTATCTGTTTTTCCATGCAGCAGTTTATCTACCCACTCATTTTTATGCTGTTCTCTAATCTGTCGTTTCCATACTTTTGGGTCTTTGATTTAAAATGATCACAATATTCATTACTTTTCAACCAATCTCATACTTCCAGTGCCATTGTTCATTACGTATCAGCCAAGAGTGCTCTACTCACTTCGTGCAGTCTCTTTAGCTCCAACAAGCCTCTCCCTACTTCCCACCTTGATAAACTCAGTCTATTCACTTTGCTTTTTGGCTAAAACCTCCATACCTGGAAAGTTTCTTTCTTGTTTTTCTATCAAGCTGTTGTAGTTCATTTTTGGTCCAATGAATCAAACCAGCCCCATACGTCAGCAATGAAGTAGCCCACATACTTATTGCAATTATTATATTCTTTGTATTCAGTATTCATAATTATTATCATAATTATTACCATTAAAATTCTTGCATCATTCTGATGTACAATCTTCATTTCAGCCGATGTTTCCTCGCCTTTCAATGTTTTGATCAGTAGTGATTCTCTATTTTCAAACACGATGAATTATGGTTGGTCAAAACGAAAACGTACAGAAGATATTAAAACATCGATGGTTTGGGAAAGTTGCTTCTGTAGTGATCAATGATTCTTTGAAAGCAATTTGTTCGAACGGTCCATCTAGTCGTGAAAACTTTGGTGATGCAGTTTACTGATTCGTCTTCTTCATACGTTACTTTTATCGACTTTAATTTCTGCTCTCGCTTTGGCGAGTATATAATTAGCACTACAATTTCACCACTAGTGTCCATGGTTTCAGATAAAATTTTGGATTCGTTTGTTGTTTCTTAAACTGTGAGACCAAGTGAATGACAATGACAGTTTTATTAAGGAAAAACATCTGCTGAGGAGATTCCCCTTTATATTGATGTAAAATACCAGCACTTTTGCAGCATAATTGCAACACAAACATATAGGACGTGTCTCGCCATTTATAAGAAGATCATCAATTTTAAAAAAAGTTCTCTTCTTCGCAAAAAAGTGAGGGGGGCTAAAGTCACCCAGCCCCTGGCTCCCTGTTAGTCAACATTTAATAAAGCAACAGGTGAGATCAGAGGAATTTTAATGATTAAAAGGAGCGTTTCTGATAGGTATTATTAGGCATACACATTATTAGGCATATTTGACTTGCAGCTTGTTAATTAAAATTATTATTCTTTAGGTGCAGTGTCCTTCCAGAACGTTGGCGATCATGTTTCTCCACAGCTTCCTGTCTCTCGTTCTCGTCAACAGTTGTTCGTCAGTAGTGTTGGTCACTGCGGGTATGGTCTTCAAAAACTTGATTCTTGGTCTTCCTCTCCCTTTCGTCCCTTGTATTTTTTCGGTTATTGCTAGGTTCTCCAGGCCTTCTTTCCTCATTACATGTCCGAAAAACGATAGCTGCCTTTTCCTTATGGTCTTCATGACTACTTTGGCATAGCTGGCTCTTCGCATTACTTCCTCGTTACTTATATGATCTGTCCATGGCATTCTCAATATTTTTCTCAATATCCACATCTCAACTGAGTTTAATCTCTTCTCCATTTCTTGTGTAATTGTCCAGCTTTCACAACCATATGTCAGAACAGGAAGAACATAGCACTTCATTATCCTTATCATGGTTCCTCCTTGGATGGACGAGCTCTTCAGCACTTTCGACATGCGCTGGAATGTCTCCCTCGCCATGGCAATCCTTCGCTTGATCTCATTAGCGCATCTGTGCCGTCCGATTGAATCATGCTGCCGATATCATTGAACCTGTTGACTTGCTGTATTCTTTGTCCAGAGATCTCCAAGGCACAGTTGACCTGTTCATTCTTCTTGCTTATGGCGATACAAAATGTCTTTTTCTGATTAATGCTAAGACCTTTGACAGCACTCTCTTCAACAACAGTGCTTAAAAGGTCCTGGAGCTTCTCTGGCGAATCTGCGATGAGGGTAGTATCGTCAGCGTATCGAATGTTGTTCCAGTTGTATCCACCTACAGTGAACCCATCTTTTGCTTCAATGGCCCTCATAATGTATTCACTATATAAATTAAACAGATCTGGGGATAGCACGCATCCTTGTCTAACGCCCCTTCTTATCTGGCAGTATCTTCCAGCTTCGTTGTTAACTCGTACTCTTGCAGTCTGTTCCCAGTATAAATTCCTCAGTATTCCAATATCTTTCCCATCGATGTCCAGAGATTGCAATATGTCCAGCATTGCTTTATGTCTCACTTTGTCGAATGCTTTTCTGTAGTCGATAAAACATACAAACAGGTCATGTTGCATCTCTATCGCTCTTTCGGAAAGCATTCTCATAATAAAGATAGCATTCTGTGTGCCGGCGTCTGGAACGAATCCAAATTGATGTTTACTAATCTCTGGTCTGGATGCTCTGCGTGTTCTTGACATGATTACTCTCATAAGGATCTTGGTGATATGGCTCATGAGGCTGATGGTTCTGTGCAGTTCACATTCTGTTGTCTCTGGTTTTTTAGGCAAGGCTATGAATATAGATTTTGACATATCCGATGGTATTTCGCTGCTGTCATAGATTTCGTTGAGGATATCTGTTACCTTCTCTAGTCCAAATTCTTCTAGGGCTTGGATGGCTTCGATGCATATGCCATCTGGTCCCGTGGTCTTGTTTCTCTTTATCTTCCTGATGGCTGCTCGAACTTCACTTTTCAGTATCTTGGGGCCGTCGAGATGTTTCTTGATATCTGGTTTTCCACCTCTGTCGTCCATAAACAGCTCTTCTGTATATTCTGCCCATCGTTCCATGAGCTCCTCTTTTTCCATCAACAGAGATCCGTCTCGTCCCTTGATACAGCCGCTTCCACAGCATAATCGCTTTCCTACTAGCTTGTTGATTTTCTTGCGCATCGATGTAGAATCAGAATCTTTGTATCGTTCTACTTCAGCACATTGGTCATTGAGCCATTCTTCTTTTGCCTCTCTGCACTTCCTCCTGATCTCGCGATTCAGCGTCCGATACTGATATGAGTCTCTTTGTTGTACCTTTTGTCGTTCTCCCATCAATGTTAATATTTCGGGCTTTATCCATCTGTTCTTCCTTTCTCTCTCGATTGGAGGTATTACGTTCTCTGCTGTTTCCACTACGGCTTCTTGAAGGACTGCCTACTTGTTGGAGTCTGCGTTCTCAAGGACTTGAAAGCGGTTTTTAACCTCAACTGCATATCGTTCTTTCATCTCTTCGCTTTCTCTAAGCAAGTTCCACTGAAGTTTTGCACGCGGCGTGGCACGCTTTAGCCTACGCAATTTAAGTTTGATGGTGCAGACAACGGGGTTGTGGTCGCTGTCGCCATCAGCTCCAGGATAACTCTTTGAATTCGTTAATGCATTCCGAAATCGATGGTTTATCGTGATGTAGTCAATTTGATTTCTTGTTTTGTTTCCTGGATCTTTCCATGTCCATCTGCGTCGTGCGGGATTCATGAAGAGTGTATTAGTGATGCACTGGTTGTTGGCTTTGCACCAGCAGATCCATCGCTCTCCTCTTTCATTCATCTCTCCAAGTCCAAACATTCCTGTCACCTGGGGGATTTCTTCGCTGCCAACTTTTGCATTGAAGTCGCCCATCACTACGACAATGTCCTGTGATTTACATTGCCTCTTGGCTTTATCTAGTTGCTCATAGAATAGATCGATATCTTCATCATCACTTTCTGCTGTTGGAGCATATAGCTGTATAATGCTTATGTCAAAGGCCTTGCCCTTGATTCTCACGAGCATAACTCTTTCTGATAGCGTCCAATATCCTATGAGGCACTTGCTGAGTTCAGGATCTAATATAACTCCTACTCCCTTCTCATTCCTGCTTCCGCCTGAGTATATGACATTGTATCCATCCATGATGAAACTACCAGAGCCTGACCACCTTGTTTCACATAGCCCCAGCATGTTAACATTTAGCCTATGCATTTCTTGTTTGATGTTATGTAGTTTTCCGGGCTGGTACAATGTCCTCACATTCCAGGTACCGATTCTTTGTGTGTATTTATTTCTGACAGTCTCTGGATGACGGTCGGAGTCCACCTGTCGAACATGGATAGTCCTACCGAGCAAATTGCTAGTCCTACTAGTCCCCTTCACGCTGTTGGTGTTGGATATTCTTTTGTGCATCAACATGATTTTTTTGGCATTTTACGGAGGTGGATTGCCATTGCCTTCCAACGGTGGCTGGCCACTGGTAATTAAACGTGTCTTTGTGCCCTCAGCATATCACGATGCGCTTGCAGGTTGTGCCTTCTTGCCGCTGGTCTATAAAAAGATTCTTCTGCCAATCTGCCACTTCCCGACTTCGTGCGCTTAGAGCCAGACGTGCACTATCACCAACAACAAGTTGTTGGCTACCCTCATGTCGTTTAGCCCGCCAGCTGAAGCGGTTTACCAGGGTGTGGCCGCTGCCGCACACATGCAGCTACTTGGAGCCAGACATGAGAGTTAAGTGACTTCTGGAGACCAGTGGGCCCATCACCCTGCGCTCAGCTGATGGTTGCCACTGGATGGTACTCCCTCCATACACCCCATACACCCCTAATTAAAATTAATTCGAATAATGAAATAATGTGAAACTATTTAAAAGTAATCTTATAAATGTAGAAAGCTGTAAATGTAGATATAGGGTCTTAAAAGACAGAAAATATCGAGGGAGAAAAAAGACAAGGACCTCTGTGGATAGAGTCGATCGCAAAATAGAAAGAAAAACAAAGAAAAAGGTGAGAGCAAGTCAGTCTATTTATTTGTAATCGGTAGGAAATATTCTGTGTATCGTAAGAATGCCACAGCCTTCCTGTTGTCGTTAGAAAGAGTTGAAACTCTTTATACTCTTTTCAGACCTATTGCTGCAGGTCAAGAAAAACAATTTTGCATCGCCATTTTTGGATGGGTTCAAAAACAATAAAACAGAAACATAGCTGAGATACTATATCCTTTGCCAAAGGCTTAGGTTTCTTTGTAATCGGGTTTGATTGACCTTAATCGCCTGTGGCAAGCAGTCTCAGCCAGTACATTTTTAAGAGTAAGTCACAACAAAACATATTTGATATGAAAAACTTGTAACCAAACTACTGTTGCTTTGAAGTAGAAAATAGCTCTCTTGTCCTTGTTGCTATGTCGGCTTGCATATCCTCTGCCAAGATATCGAAACCTGGCAAGTATTGTTTTTTCCGCAGATATCGTAAATCAATTGAAAATCATCACAGATAATATTAAAACAATTCTAACGTTAGAGTTTTACACCAAATATACCTAAACTGGACAATAAAAGAAATGCCTTTTCTGTTTTACAAAACATCATATTAATTACATTTAAAAGGAAGTTAACGAAAGTATAATAATAGGTGTTTATCGTAGGCGTAGTTCAACGGGAAGAAGAAATAAAGTTCACTGTCGTCGTTGTTTTTCTGATAATTATGAATATTTGAAGAGCTCTTTGTTAAAAAGGGAAGTCGTTCTAGGCCATTGCTTCAAATCTGATTGTACAAAAGACTTGGCTGATCATACTCTTTTCCAAACATTGAAATAAACAGAGCACCAATTCTCCAGATTTGGACAGTGGATCATTTGGTAAATATCTTCAGTGTTTTTTAGCGTAGTTGGTACCTCATTCATTCAGGTAAGCTCTTCGGTAATTTCACCATACTGTTTTTCTGACTGTTTCATACACATATGTAATGGAAATTTCTTGCTTAAGCGAGGGATTTTAGAGGAAGAGAATTTGGTTAAGAATAACCAATTAAAAATTGTTGCTAGTATGTAGTCAGATATGATTTTTACTTTTCTGGTAATACACAAAATCTCCCTAACGTACGGATGAAATAAATAGCGTTTTAGAAACAAACTATATGACTTGTTATTTGTGTGTTTATTATTACTGAAGACATTACTAATAGGAGCGACATTATGATTGCTGACGCTCCGCAAATCGTTTTAAACTACAGGAGCTGAAAGTTCATTTTCTCTTCTAGGGTTGACTTATATTTGAGAGTTTTAATAACAATGACCAACAAGAATATTTTTTGATTCTGGTGATAATTATACCTCTGGATACAAGTGCTACACATCTGACTTCTTGTTACCAAACTGGGCCTTCCATTAATGGTACCCCTGGCAGGCAGTGGGCCCATTTTTGCCATTTAGGTAAGACCGGAAAACAAGCGACAGATCAAGACAAAGGGAGAGGGAAAGCAAGCAAGACACCATAAAATGCAAGACATAGGGATTGCCATTAAATATAATACCGTTTATTATCTTCTTCTCCTGCACGGTCTTTGTCTGGCGCACGGATCGGATCAACCGCTCGACCTTCTCAATTTTTCTCTGTCTGCCCAGACCCCCTTCTTTGCACCGTCTTCATCTTTGTCTCTCATAGCCACATCCTTCAAGCGTATCCTCTTGCTACTTCTACTCCCTCTACCTATCACTGGTGCTTCTCATATTGTTTTGAGAACATGCCTGTTTTCTCTTCTCATATTTTTCTACTACGGAGTCTTGATTCCCTTACCTTGTACAAATACTTGTTACATTAAAAAATCTTCTTTTGTCATCGTTAGTTCAGTGTTATTGTAATGCTATGTTGCCAACCAATCTCAACATTTTCTTCTTTGTGATACTATTACATATTATCACATTTAAATGGGAGAATTCCTAGGAGCTGGTTATACCCTATGTTATTGGTGTTAAAATTGCCAATATTACAACCTCGAGTTTTGTTTTACGTGAATAACAAAATTGAAGTCCTGTATTTCACCTTCTTTGTAAGTAGCAAACGTTTGTCGTAAATCCATACAATTTTTTGATGTTGTACAACACCTACCAATACCTTGTATGGTAATCGTGAAATGCATAGGCTCATTATATTGGAAATATGTCGAGCATTTATAATAAATGGCTCTATGTTCTTTCACCTGATCTTTGTCCGTTGCCTATGTTGTTGTAATGTTTGTGTTTGTATGTCTTTGTTGTTGTTTTGTATATGGTACGACTAAGCTGAGTGATACTTCTTTCGGTTAACCATCAAACAAGGATTCGTTTAACTTTGTGTATACTGTGATGTGGTGTGGGAAAAAACACATCAGGGGTATATTAAAACTATTGTAGACTTTGCTACATTTTTTGCGCTGAACAAATGGATGTGATCGAAGCGTTGTCCATATCTGTTTTTAAGTGGCTACACTATGATAGCCATCATATACAACAGCTTTACATGGAGTGAATGGTTTTACTATTAAACAGGACAGAAGGATAGTAAAACTATATAAATGTAGAAACAATATTTGGCGACAAAAGCTGTTTATATTACGTTTGTATGCGTGATGTAACAAAAGATAAGAAATATTTTTCCTACAGTGGTGCATGGCATATATTTTTAAAGCATGAATGTAAGTATTACAAAGGAACAGTTATCTAATGAGTAAATACAGGGGATATTCCTCAATTTTAGCTAGATTTTAATAATGTTTTTCTGGAAAAGAAAATTCAAATGAAAGTAGAAGGAAACTACAAATGCAAAATATATCGACAATTACATTAAGCTCCCAAGTTATTATTTTGACATTATCATCACAGAGAGTGGTTTAATGAAGTATCCACTTTAGTTCCAGACAGCTTTATGCTTTTCTGACTCACCCACTACTCAGGGCATCATCAGCTTAGAGCTGTTGTGCTTCCACACTAAAGGAAGATTTTTACAACCTCAGCTTCTGTCTCCAGCCACCTGATCTGAAAGCTTTTTTATCCAATTGATTTCTCCTTTTATGACCTGAGCTTTTTCAATTCTAAAGAACAAAAATTCTTTTCATTTTGAATTCCTCTTTCCTTATAGCCTATTACTCTAAACATTTCTCCGTCCTCCTTAACGCTTTTCATCAGGGAAAAAGACATAAAGATGGCAACAATTTGTGTTGAGTCTTTGACATGCAGTACGGCGATGTAAACAAAAAATCACGTGATTTCGTGACGTCGACCAAAAATCACGGAAACAAATGGAATTACTATATTCTTACATGTGTATTCTCAACTTAGTAGAACCTCTTCATTAATACGGGTTGGGTTTTTTCATAGTTGCTCTTTTTCAGGCCAGGGTTGTATACTTTTCAATAGCATATATGTGTATACGCATTTGGTTATTGTAAACCTATTTTGTTGATCTTAAAATCCGTTTAACTTATAAATAAGGGCATCGGAGGGTTTTATCTTGAAAAGAACTAAATACCTTTCTAAGGTAATGTTGACAGTCGCAGCAGGTTTATTATACAATTCATTTACCTTGATCAAATAATATATCTCCAATAAGACGAGGGCTATTTATAAAGCTAAGTATTTTCGATTTTATGTTGTTCAACACCAAAGCGGGGTTTTTTCAATTGAAATAGTTTTGAAACTCAAAATTCAAAGTGATTAGCTGACAAATTCAATTTATGAGCCAGGTAAAACTGACTTCATGATTGCTTCAAATCATAGTACTGCATAATGTTCTCACCTCATAAATGTGAAGCCCATATGAAAATAAAAATCGACAGGAAAAGTGTTTAAATTTCGTATTAGTTATATATGGTTTTGCTTTTTGGAAGAAACGTGCGTTGTTCAAAACAAATATACTAGCATTAATATCCTTTGCTGTTTTTTTGAAACCGGTTTGTAGTGCTTAGTTTACTCATTCTGTTCTGTAAGACAGGAGCAACATAAAAGAGCTTTTTTTTACGACAGGAGAAGCATACTTGACACACTCCGAGGATTTTTCATTTGACACAGGAATCTAATGATTGTCCAGTGCGGTAAAATTTTAGGACAGCATCTACGGAATCTACTAGTTTCCAATTATAATTGGGCAACTTTACGATTTTTAAAGATTTATGAATTTCAAAACTATGACGACCTTCCGACAGCAAAACCATTCAATTTGACACATCAGGAAGAGGATGCTTAAAATTGCTTTAGGTTTTACGAGACATCTTAAGGATTTTGCAACTCTTAAAGATTAATAAATTTGACGTTTAATACGATGATCTTTGGACTACGATATCATTTAAGTCGATACATCAGTCAGACGATGCTTACTTGGAGTAAATTTTGCAATAAAAGATAAGGGTTCCACTCATATTTTTTCTATAAAAATGGAAGTTCAATAATTGAGTTTTTTGAATTTTCAGGAGGGAATGATAAAATTCCGTTAAAGCAAGATCAAAGAAACTTAAAGTTACTGATTTTTTTAGCATATAACCTCACATAATGACGTAATTTCTTGCCAATACTTCTGATGATAAAGGGATGTTCATTGTATTCAGAAAGCTAGTATTATTATGATTGTAATATCAAAACCCTTTAAAAGATTGTATTAGTGTCACTGTTATAGTAATAGTATGATACCACAATTTTTTAGAGCTTGATGAGGATTGAATAATAATTATGAAAACGCTATTTTTTTAATGGTGAACATATTATTGTCACAGAGGTCATCTCTTCAGTGTTTCTGCTCGATATTAAGGACATTAAATACACCAAGCTTCCAGCTGTTTTGATAAAGTGATTAATTGTATATATGTATATTCTTGGTCTTATAATGTAGCTGTATGATACCAAAAGGGCTATATTTAAACTGAATGCTACTGCTTACGGATCAGTGAATACATCATTGTACATCAATTAGCACATCATACCTATTTGATCTTTTTAGGTGCCCAACAGAATGAGAAATACAAAGAAGAATTCTATTCAAAAATACAAGGCTGTCAGGATCCGGAAATATTGTGTCAACCGTAAGCTGAAACCATAAGTTAAAAATGTGATTAATACTAAACAATACTACGTAACTGCAGGTAGAATTAGGGAGGATGACTCAAGACATAATGACAAGAGAAGCAAGGGTTCGGACCATGCCTTTGTTGCTATGTATTTTACGTGCTCTGTTGACTACAGTTTGCTTTCACCAAGCTATAGCTAAGCAAAATGTTACTATAGGACTTGTAGTGCCCTTCACTGGCTCCTGGAATGTTGGAAAATATTTCGCCGCAGCAGCTGGTGTAGCAGTGGACGAAATAAACAACCGAAGCAACATTCTTCCAAATCATTATCTTAGTATTAAATTAGGTGATTCTGGGTGTAGCGACATCAAAGGCCCAGGCGCTGTTTCTTTTTTAATTTCACAGGGAGCTGATGTTATCGTAGGCCCTGGATGCTCAGTGGCATGTATTCATGGAGGCTTGATTGCATCGTATTACGAAAAGCCTATTATTTCTTACAGTTGTTCATCTGTATCACTATCTGATAAAAGTACTTATTATACTTTCGCTCGGACGAAACCTTTTGCTAGAAGTAGCAAGAAACTTACGCCTTTGTTTTTTATAAATATGTTCAAACAGTTTAAATGGAAGCATATCTGTGTAGTGGAGTCTGTGCACTACGCATTTGCTGAATTGGCCTATTCTACGGTTAATGAATTTAGGAAACGTAATTACTCAGTTGAGCTAGTCCAACGAATTTCGTCTGATACACTGGATGAAAACAAAGTTGCTGCTACCTTAAAAGAGAATTGTAGAGGTAAGCTTCCCTGTACTTTTTTCTTGTAGTCTTGTACTTTATTTGTAGTAGTGTGAAAATGTGGTATTAAAATCGGTGTCTTTATTGAAAACTAACAGTAATCTTGGCTAACAATCAGATTTAGTCTAGCACCTAATCCAGTTCATCAGAAATTAGACAGATATCATTCACTGCACATGTTTTGAATAGTTCACTGTTTAGAAATCCCTTAGTTGTTTTGTAAACAGCACAAGTCACGTTTTTGAATATAAGTTTAATAAAATGTCTCCAGTGAATAGAATGTTTTCCATTATTAATTATCCATTTGAGTTTGAATTGAAAGAGTACTTTATGATCAATTAATCCCATGATTTTGAAACTTTGAGTACTTTTTCAAAAATCAAATAACCAAATTAAAATAATGAAAACAAGAAAGAATAATTTTTAATGAAGCTCTAGTTCACTTTCTCTGCAATGTAAGAAAGCGCTTTATCCTTTGAGCTAAAAAAATACACTGAAATCAAGATGAAATGGTATGATCTTGTTAAGTGCTTCCAGGTGCAAACACATTCACCTCAGTGTGTATTTCAGGTCATAACTCCAGATTCTATCGTTTTGAAATTTCATTAAAATTTATTGATATATAAAGGAAAACGTATACATCATACAATTATACACCATATATATATATATATATATATATATATATATGTAAAGCATTAAGCTAGAATTGTGTCTAAATACATTTTATTTACTTACGAATGTGGTTGTTCTTTTGTTTCCTTCAGTTTTTGCCAGAGCATTACTTTATTCAACACACAAAAAATACTATATTCCGATTTAACTTTGATCCTCTAGGGCTAGGAGATTGGATTTTATTATTTCGTTTTGATAGTATGGTTGCGTTCCCTAGTATTGAAGAAATTGAAACATTGGTGGCTGGTAGGAGAGCTCACCTTTCAACCCAATATATGTAAGCTACCATAGGTCGAACGATGACATTAATTAGAGTAAAGGCATCTTTCTCAATGTTTATCTTCTTCCAAGTATTGTGGTTGGAGTTGTAGGGTGGCTTTAGAAGCCTGTGTCGAGGTCCAAAGTGGATCGTGCGAGCGCGACCACATTCTGAGGGCTGAAGCCAGCCAGTTTATCTTACCAGAATGGCACCCGAAGATTCCCATACGGCACTCATTTCCGGCGTGGCACCCAACCAGCCTTTCCTCTAAAAGTAGGACATCTTTTACCAACACACTGATCGAGAGAAATTTTGAAAGTTGTTGTGTCTAGGCTGGAGATACCTAGGAATGCATAACCATCAGAAAATCTTCGGGTGCCGCACTAGGAGTCAAAGATCCACTTTGATTGTGGTGCCAAAGATTTTGGATACATTCGTCCGAACGGTATTTGTCCGGTTCTCCCCTCTCCAATGTGAGGGCTGTCTTCGTTAAGGTCCTTTTCTACGCATATTTCGTTTCCACTTCAGCTCCTAGTGAATCCAAAAATAACTGCAACAACAACAGCAAAAATATTCGTTTTCCTTCCCACTTCAAGTCAACAACAACAACAAAGAAAAAAAAATCGTTTATTAGAATTCAGAGACGAAGAATATTATTTGAAGAAAATCGTATTTTGCTGGAAGAACATTTTCCAAATAGATCTAAAAAATTATTTCCAACGTTTATTTGATTTTTTATTCCACAAGTTTTTGTCAATGCTGCGATATATACTGTTTGGCAAAATGTCTTTGTAGCTGATAATGAGAAAACGTTTCCCTTTTTAAAGATTGATATCCATCAGGATGATATATTTAATACTTTATTGACCATAATGATATACAGATATTCATTTGCTAGGTCAATGAAGTGGCAATCGTTTAAAGGAGAAAGCAACCCCATTGCTGCAATGGACAAAAGTTCGTTTGGCTTACCCTCAAATTCTCTTCAATAAATCTGTTACATAATTCTACTGTGAAATATCTCATACATATCTCATAAATCTCTAAATGCAAACTCCTGAAAACTCAGTTTATAAAGCCTACCACAATGTGATTTCCTAAGCCTTAGTCAGCATAATATTACCAATAGCTTGGGGAACGTTCTAGAAGAGTAACCATTTTTCTAGATGAATAAGCAAAATCTCGTGATTGTTCATTTTGCTTACTATATCACCAAACGTTCAGCCGCATGTTCTCTAATTTACTTATCTCGTAAATGTCTATTACGTTATACTGTACAATCGTGACATTGTTCATGACAACCATACTTACTTTAGAGTTATATCTCTATATGTCTCTCCGCTCCGTGATTTCTGTAACAGTCTCTGTAATATATCTCATAGCTGATTTCACGAGGTTACCCATTTATTGTGTATACACTATAAAATTTTAGGATTTAAATTTAGGATGTCAGTATAGGGATCGTTTTAAGGGATTTTCCGTCGCAGAAATAATATATTTGTTGGCATGTGGAAACCCACTTTAAGTTTTTCTAAAGCAAGGTAGATAAAACAGTTGCAACTTTTTTATTTATATATACTGTACCAAATCTAACGACTCTGTTTTATATTGATTTGTTCGAATCGCCAAAACGATCTTAGGGTTAAACGATTTTGTTATTCGTCTTGGGATTGTGAACGGAAAGAGTTATAATCAAATCTTATCCTTGTGTACAAAGATATGCATTTGGTACAACATTTGTATCACAGTCTTTCCCTACTTCCCTTTTCGTCTCTTCCTCCCTTTTCTTAGCTTTTGGTACGGATGCATAGCATGCATATTGTTGTATTTATCACTCTCGTTTATTTATTTTAGTGATTTTGTTCCTTTGTTGGAGCAAGGATACGACAAGAATTATTGTAGCAAGCGACAAACTGGACATGCTGAATGGAAAATTTGCGTTTTTAACTATGGATTTTATCCGGTCTCTCTCGTGGGATAGTGAAAATTGGGCCAAGGGCGTAATATTAAACAACGTCTTGGAAGGATTGATTACTGTTGCTTCACAAAGGTATCTCAGAACTTCAAAAAACTTCCAAAAACTTGAAGAAAAAGTGAAAGACAAAAGTAAAGAAATGCCATTTAATTACACTTTTCTGCTAGGAGAAAAGGTAGGTAAATTTATTATTTATAAGCAAATGTTTACCTGGATGAATTTTCAGAAAAAATCTCCTTCTATGATTTTAATTAGTAATTTGCTTTAGCTTTCCACTGAGGTGCAAATGTTGATCAGTAGTGAGGTACATAATTCTTGTAAAATTGTTTACCTTTCTATGCGATAAGCCCAAATGCACCATTAGTACTAAGGCGTGGCTATTCCTTCATCAATGGGTAGGAATGGAATTCTCTATCAATATAATTTCCCCTTCATCTACCTAGTTCATGCTATTTAGTCTTTCATTTTTCTTCCTTGTTACTTCCTCCTTCTTGATACTCACAATAAAAAACAAGTTGAATTGACAGACACTTGAAATTTACCACTACTGGATTGGTTTACACTCTTACTAAACGACACAGCAATCATGTGTGATTTCAAGATACAGAAATGTTGAAATCTTTTAAGAACTCTCATTTATCTTTAACATTAGCTAACACCACAATTCTAGTCAATATAAACCTTAAATAATTTCACAATTTAGGAGCTTCTAGCTAAAAGGCCAGTACCTTCCTATTTGTCAATTCAATTAATATGCTTAACCCCATGCCCATCGGCACGGCTGTTCTCGTTTCTACAGACATGGAAATCACCCTTTCGTTCAGACGGATTTTTTTAAAGAATTGTAGATCCGCTTGTGTCATTCTCGTACTATGGATAAATTTTTATTGTTCTCTGTACACGAACGTTAATATTATGCAACATTGGTCTTTTTCGAAGGTCTTAATTTTATACTAAAACCACGAGTTTGGCAACCATATATTATTAAAGTTGATAACAGGATTATGCTTTTAACATTAGATATATTCACATAGCCCTGTACGGTGTAATTTTTACACTCATTCAACAACATACACATGGACATTTTCCACGTCAGGGTAGACTATGCCGTCAATTTGTGCAATAACTGTTCACCAACCCAGGAAATATATTTATATCACTCTATCAGGGAGCATAGAGAAGACCTAGTTTCACCTAGATTTTTACCAACGCATTGTTGAAAGGTCGTTCGTAGACCTTACTAGGGATAGGAAGAAGACTGACAGTTTAAAAGTTGCAAAAAATACCCAAATCACCTGCATTTTCAAAGGCAGTAACGATATTGGAATCTTTCCAGGAAGACGGAAAACAATACTCCTTTCAGGCAAGGTTCTAAAGTCTCGATAACACAAAAGATAGTTCAGATGCATATTCTTTCAAGATAACTACTGGAATAGATTCTAAACCAGGAGCTTCAGATTGATCAAGTCTATGAAAGGCTTTTGCAGCCAACGTTTTATTCATGATGACGTGGGCCAAGTGATCACTGCAAAGGGCTCTCCAGCGAAAAATACACGTAGGTCATTTAGCGACCAGTTGTGGAAAATATAGAGTAGGAAATAATCTGCCTTTTCCGTATGGGATAAAGAAAACTGACCAATACAAAAAGGTGAAGGAATAGATGACCTTTCAGAATTGATAACCCTAATATAAACCTTCCAGAAATTTCAGTTTCGAAGTCTTAAAATATCTGGATTCAGAAACTCGTTCAGCATAACGAGATTTCAGCCTCGTTGGATTTGAATATTGAAATGATTGCAATTGGCAATGACACACAAACAACGAGGATTGAACCATGAAGAAGAGTGATGTTTGACTTTGTAAATATAACTAGGCACCAATGCTTTGATGTCAACATTAACACATTCAATGAACCCAGTTATAGTATCAGATAAAGCGATAGGGTTCCTACCAAAATGAACGGTATTTTCTCAGCAATATTTGTATTTTCCGATTGTTCAATAATGCATGTAGGTCAAGAGTAATCAAGTAAAGTATTGTGTGACTGGAAATGCTCCAAATAACTAGAGAAAAAGCAAATCAAATGACCTTTATGAAATGATTAAAGGATTCTTATGTTTTTATTTTATTGAAAAAATGTGCCACAGTAAAGATTGAAACATTTATGTAGGCAGCGTCGATTATTTTATGTCATTAAGGAACTCTGGCTCAAAATCAACAGTTCTATGGGTGAATTTTAATTCAGTGAACAAAATAACGCCGGGTAATTTTCTGTAAATTCATCATAACTTTCTTTTCAGTAAAAAGACTGCTTGTCTCTGGTTTACTTTTACTTCTCCTGTCATCTCATCTCCTCTCTTCTCTTCTCTTCTCATTTCATTTCATTTCATTTCATCTCATCTCATCTCATCTCATCTCATCTCATCTCATCTCATCTCATCTCATCTCATCTCATCTTATCTCATCTCATCTCTTCTCTTCTCTTCTCTTCTCTTCTCTTCTCTTCTCTTCATCTCTCTCTCTTCTCTTCTCTCTCTTCTCTTCTCTTCTCTTCTCTTCTATTCTCTTCTCTTCTCCTCTCCTCTNTCTCTTCTCTTCTCTCCGCTTTTCATCTCATCTCATCTCATCTCATCTCATCTCTTCTCTCCTCTTCTCTTCTCATCTCTTCTCTTCTCATCTCATCTCATCTCATCTCATCTCATCTCTTCTCTTCTCTCCTCTTTTCTTCTCATCTCATCTCTTCTCTTCTCTTCTCTTCTCTTCTCTTTTCTTCTCTTCTCTTCTCTTCTTTTCTCATCTCATCTTATCTCTTCTCTTCTCTTCTCTTTTCTTCTCATCTCATCTCAAGGGTATTATTTTTCTCAAATTTACAATTTTATTTATTCTTTTTTATATTAAAAAGATAACGAAGTTGTTGTAAAAAACTCTTTACAAAAACAATTTTATATTATGTTGTATGGTGTTTGTCTGAATACATGTGATAAATAGGTTAATTCTCGTTTTTTGGTCAGTACTTACTATGCTTCTTTCTGAAGTTGATTCGTAAAATATGTGATAGTAAATTTTGTCAAGAGTACACTACAAAATATTAAGTTATAAGCAAAAGTCAAATTACTTTTAAATACAACGAAGGTTAAAATATGTTAAGAAAATAAATATAAAAATACATAAATGCTAAGGCATGTTTCTCATAGAAAAACCCTATTACTACATGGAATTAAATTTAGTAAATGAGGAATAGGAGGCTTGGCTGTTGTGTTATAACAGAAGATATTCACCGCAGAATTTTTTGCTGTTTTCTAGGTTGAATTATCTGCCGCATACCTTTATGACGCTACTTTCTTGTATGCATTCTCTTTGAACAAATCGCTTTCAATGGGAAACAAGGTAAAGGATGGTAAAAAAGTTGCCGCTAAATTTTACAACACGTCGTTTCAAGGTAAGACTTATTTTGTATTTTTCTGCCTTTGAAAACCACTGCAATCGGCATATTGTATGTAAACCTAATAGACACCGGGTAAGACCGACGGGGCGCTCTTGCCAACAAACGAGAGAGCTGTCATCACATTATTCGAAATGTTGCTTTGAGGGGAGGGGTAAGCTTCAGATGTTGAACAAAAGCGTTTAGAGGAAAAGAAGTAGCTTTTCAAGTCCTCCTACTATCCTCCTGACATCATAAGCAACAACTATGGCAAAGATACTGTACAAAGATCGAACTACAAAGGAAATTCTCGAAACGACTGAATTCCTCAAATACGGCTTTACGTACTGACATCAAGTACAACAACTGCAGCAAAGACCGCTGTACAGTGATCGAACTACAAATTGCAGTTCTCAAAACTACTAAATGATCAAACCAGAAAGAAACAATTTTCTTTTGAAACAGAACGAATCTACAATTACTGCCTTGACTTTTTATAAGAATATGAAATTGTAGTAGGCTATACATTTAATTTATAGCCGAACAGCTTTTAAAGTCACATGAAAATAAGAAAACAATATACTTAAAACCTTATTTTTGATGCCTTCATAAAGGGTTCTAACTTAACAAATTGTTATTTGCTTATAATCTAGTCATTTTTTTT
The DNA here is from genome assembly GCA_003991215.1 of Morbakka virulenta. Classification (NCBI taxonomy): domain Eukaryota; kingdom Metazoa; phylum Cnidaria; class Cubozoa; order Carybdeida; family Carukiidae; genus Morbakka; species Morbakka virulenta. The sequence goes on from RDPX01000067.1 coordinate 1,385,917, forward strand.
AGGATTTGATGGCACAGTAACAATAGATGAGAGAGGAGACAGGGTACCATTGTATATCTCGAGCAACTTTCAAAATGGAAGGTTAGTTAAAATGTCAGCATTTGATCCGATTAGTGGGACAACCATTCATGAGAACTCAAGCTATATATTTCCTGGGGGTGTTAGAAACGCCCCAAAGGACAGACCAAAGTGTGGATTTCAAGACGAACTCTGTAAATCAGGTGAGCATGTTATTCTATCTCACCTATTTTATATGATATGACGTTTATGAAACGTTTGATAAAGTACTATTAAATAAATTGGATTTAAATATATAAAAGTTTTGCTGATTTATGTGTCTTTTGGTGGAGGGTGTGTGTGGGGGGGGGGGATGCGGGCTTATAGCACTATGCATGTGCTATTATATTTCGCATGCTGTCAGCTCTGTAGATGCACTTTGTTATGCTCTTCGCTTCGTTCATATACATAAGCACTTATACTTTTCAGTTTTTACAAAGATATGGATTCTGAGTTTTGCTACTGGATCTGAAACACAGCAAACAGTATACACAGATTAAATATTTCAGCAAGACTGGTCAAATTTTCTTTATAAGAGATTGAAAAAGCACTCTTGAATTTGCTGTGAGATATTTATGTCGAATGTAATGCCATCCTCTATCCCAATGAAAAAAGCTACATTCCAAATGAGAAGTTATTAATGTCATGATCATTTTCTTTGTCGGCATTGAATACATTATCATTGCATAGTTTTTTGAAAAGTATGCTTATTGAGCTAAACCTCTCACATAAAGATGATTTTTTGAAAACAAAAACATTTTCTCTAATAGGGATGGAGGATGAAAGGAGTTGGGAGGGAGAAGATCCTGACGTAAAAGTAGATACCGTTTTAAAAATACAAGAAAAACTCAAGACTTTTGCATTTTCCTAACGCTGATCTTGATTTTATTTATTTTTTCACAAATTACGCTGGATCGATTACAATGGGCTGTGCGTATATTTGGGTACGTTATAACTGTGTTTCACTGCATTTAAATATATTACGAACGCCTTCAGAAAAACGTGATTGGCTTTTATCACAATCCTATGATTATGTTACGTGACTTTGAAAATCAATATGATTTTTCATTTAATATATTTTTGTGTTAGAATGATTTAAATGATTTATGTAATCTTTTAAGAAAGATATCTTGCGCATGAGAAGTTACGAAGGCTTTCAACACGTCACGTGAACTGGCTCTTACGGAAAGGGGTTTACTGTTTTTACCATCATCATGAAATTGAAACAAAGCAAAGTTTAACTTTAACAAATTGCTTACTTTAACAGTGTTTAATTTCCTCCTTGTTTACTATAATCTTTTTTCTTAATTTTTTTGATTAGTTTATTTGAGCCCATGCATTTGTGGAAAAATAATCGACTTTGTAGCAGGATAAATTAACAGTGATGATGGTGATGATGATGAAAATGGTGATGATGATGATGGTAATGACGATGATGGTGATGATAATGATGACAATGATGTTGTTGATGATGATGATTGTGATAATGATGATGATGATGCTGGTAATGATGATCATGGTGATGATGGTGATGATGATGAGGATAATGCTGTTAATATTGATGATGGTGATGATGATGATGATAAAGGTGATGATGATGCTGGTAATGATGATCATGGTGATGATGATGATGATGAAGATGATGGTGACGAGATTTTAATATTTACTTCCTTTTTTACTTAGACAAAAAAGAGGATAACCTTTTGGTAATCATAATTGCCCCAGTCATATTGCTGTTTCTATTGTCAATAGCATATGCTTACAAGTAAGAACAAATATTTTTTGTATTTTGAGAACTTGTAACATTTTAAATTTTTGTGTTTTCTGAGCTGTTTACAAACATTTGAAAGTATCAACTTGCGCGTGACTGTGCTAGTGCGTGTTAAAGATTTTGTGCGACATTTTTGTGTATCTTCCATCTGAGAAAGAGCCTCATTCTTAGATCTGCTTTAGTGGTAGAGGACCATATTCTCGTCATTGTGTTCAGAGTGTTCGTGCCTTTGGCTTTCCTGATTGCAATGCCTTTCTTAAAACTGTCGACCCAAGAACCCAGGTACTTAAAGTCATCCTTCTATTCTAATTCAGTTTCATCTCAAGTGTATAGTTGTTCTGTATCTTCGATTTCCTAGAGCACAATTCTCATTTATGGGCCATTGAGATCAAGGCCCATTTACTTGCATTATCTTTCAGCTTGGCAAAGAAGTTGTCGAGCATCTCTTCGCATCTCATAAGAGAGCAATATCGTCTGCAAAGGTTAAGTCGGCTAAAGCTTTCTTTGAGCGTCTCCTGGATTTTTTAGGTGTTATTATGAAGCGACATTTCTCTTTTTTTCAGTCGTTGCTTTTCTTATGGCTTAGTCAAGTACGATGTTAAATAGAAATTGATCCAAAGTGTCCCCCCCCCCGGTTAAATACTTTGGTTGGTGGTGATGTGTTAAAAATAATGTATCTTAATTGTTTTAATATTTTCGTTTGTGTAGCTATCGGCCATCTAAATAATATTAGAATTCGTTTGAGGGAATGAATAGTCCGTTGGATTTGTGTTGCTATAAATAAAATTCAGAGTTTTATATTCATTCTAATTTTTCCACGCTCACCTCTTTCATCCTTTTATCACAGACCGTAATGTGAAACTACTGCATCTAATTAAAAATTACGTTAAGCTATCAATGGAAATGCAAAATATGTTAAGACTTTGATCAAATGTGGTGTCTGAAATGAGACTTTATTGTACACCGGCTCAAAAAAACCAAACCAAGCGGAGTGTTTATAGGAGAGTATTCTAAGCTATGCTGTTCCTTAGTTCATCTTGTTTTTACTTAACCAGAAGTAAAAACTATTGCTTTTATGTCAGACATTAAAAGAAGATTATCTGCTCCAGACGCAATATGCTTTCAGCTCATCTTAATTTAAGGTTTTATTAATTGCGGTCTAAAAAGATATTAATTAAACAGGCTAAGTTGTTTTGGAAGTAAAAACACACATTGTAAAAACAAAGTCTCAATTTTGTAAAACATTTCTTACAAATTAAGGGCGATGTTGGTTTCAAAATTCCGACCAGGTAGAAAGAGCACATTTTTGAAAAACATTGAGCCTAGGTTTTAATGAAAAATTTGAGTTAATCAAGTCCCAACTTTAGACGCTTAAAAAGATTTAGAAAAGCAAAATAAACTGCAGGCAATAGAATGTTTGAGACCAACTCATGGGTGATAACAGAGCACAGCCGATAACGTCTGTAATATATAATATAATATAATACAATATAATATAATATAATATAATATAATATAATATAATATAATATAATATAATATAATATAATATAATATAATATAATATAATATAATATAATATAATATAATATAATATAATATAATATGATATAATATATTATAATATAATATAATATAATATAACATAATATAATTTAATTTAATGTAATGTAATATCTTATAGATATAATATACGCATGTAAATATACGTAAGGTAAAACACGAAAAATAAGAACTACGATTGAAACTAATACATTCACGATATTTCGATCATCAGGCAATATATCTATCTATTTATATATATATATAGATATATAGATATATATANGTCTGTAATATATAATATAATATAATACAATATAATATAATATAATATAATATAATATAATATAATATAATATAATATAATATAATATAATATAATATAATATAATATAATATAATATAATATAATATAATATAATATGATATAATATAATATAATATAACATAATATAATTTAATTTAATGTAATGTAATATCTTATAGATATAATATACGCATGTAAATATACGTAAGGTAAAACACGAAAAATAAGAACTACGATTGAAACTAATACATTCACGATATTTCGATCATCAGGCAATATATCTATCTATTTATATATATATATAGATATATATATATATATATATATATATATATATATATATATATGTATATACAGGCAGGATTGAAAAAACAACTTTTACTTGTATATGGGGCTCAGTCTGTTTTATTGAGATGATCTGAACAAACATTTGTTCTAAAAGTGTACTTAAGACAAATAATCTTATTTTTGCCTAATAGGTAAGCATTTGGTAGAGGTCACATAATTTTGCTTTCTCAGAATCCAGGTTCATGAAAACAAACAGATTGTTTATTAATTAGGTACATCTGGATATTTGTCAACTAGGTTTTTTCCTTAGAAAGATCAGAAGGTATTCCTGTGCTTCTAAATGAAACCTCTTGAGTTCTTTCTACTGTCTGTAGTAGTCTCACGGTGATTATTATACGCATTGGGAATTGAAAATCATAACTAATAATAGTAATTGAAAGTTATTTAGGTAGGTACTGGTGTTTTAAATATCAAGATGCTTCTATGACATGGATATATCAAGTCTACAAGTAAATAATCTTCAATAGGTAAAGTATTTTTCAAATATTCAGGGCCAATCAACTTTACCAGTTGAACAGCATTTTTGGTCGATCAATATCAATGTAAACAAAATTCAAAATCCCGCGCTTCATATTCCCTTTCTTTATAGGCTGGAACGCCCAAAACAAACCCTCTGAACTAATCAACATCAGAACTGACTGCCTTCTCCAATAACAGACTTTGTTGTCACAGGAGAACTTATAAGTGGAATTGACAAATCACAAGGCAAACCATATAGATACCAAAAAGTCAAACGAAACTTGCTTTTCAAATTACTATTAGTAAGGGGTATATTGTTATGACCGTGGCTTAATGGTTAGAAGAGATGTACCATAGCCAAGAAGTTCAAGGTTTCATTCCCCGAGGGGGCGAAAAGAATTTGGAACTTAACAAGTGATTGGTTACAAAAAGAATGGCATCAGGCCAACAAATTCCTTACTGCCAAAAACAAAGATTCTCCCAAGGGAACCGTTTAAGCCCAACTACTGGGGAGAAATGATGTTAGAACAAAAAATAATTAATTGTTATGGCCTAAATGACCAAAGGATTAGACAAAAAATTTAAAATTTTTTGTCTAATCTTTTGGTCTGCAATAAATTAGAATTTAGGTCAGCTCTCTCAATAACTTCCAAACACTGGGAACAGCAGTGGATCTAACGATATATTTCATTAAAGCATGATGCAGTTTTCATAACACAGGACACCAATGTGGGCCCATAACAATTTTTTGTGTCACTGCTTCATAGGATAAAAGATTTATATATAAAAAGATATATTTAATAAAGTAGTCAAGAAATATAGAGAAAATAAATTTTATAAGTTCCACGAAGACTTCAATGTGACAGAGCACAGCATCCATAGAGGAATCATGTCATCTGAAATAACAGAACTGCGTTAAAGGTTTTTAATTGTTTTCTGTCCAATTGTTTCAATCATCTACTGTGTTTAGGACCAAAAACTCTTTAAAATTGGGGAAGTACCTTATATTCAACACTTTGCTTTTTTCTTTTTTGCTCACAGAAAACGGCAGTTTCAGCGAAAAATACTTAAACAAGGCATGCTAATTGATATAAATACTCTGTGTTTTTCTGGCAATAAAAACAACTCTGTAAGTATAGTTTTTGTTGTTGTTTTATTGTTATCAAGGTAACAAGTAAAAGTGTTGACAACACTTTATCCATCCGTCTATCCATCTACCTGTCCAACTGCCTATCTATATGTCGATCCATCTATATGTCGCTCTATCTATCTATCTATTCATCAATCTATCTATTTATCTATCTGTCTATCTATCTATTTATCTATCTGTATGTCTGTCTATCTGGCTACATATGCGTACATGCATGTATTTAGTTAAAAAAGCAAGATGTAACTTCATAAGATAGAGTAATATCTAACAAGAAGGAAAAGTAAATTATTTAAGATAAATGAAAAATCCGAAAATTTGCATGTTTATAGAGTCAGAAATTCAAGCCAAGAAAACCTACCAAATCATTCATTTTTTTTAAATTACAAAATCGTCATCAAGACAGTAAAATAGAAAACTACTAACAAGGCTCAATAAAAAAATACTAATTGAAATCTGTATTAAAAATGTTGTTTTGTTCGAAAAAGAATCAGCAAAGCAATTAAAAACAACTGAAGACCTCTCGACACTTTGACACCATTGTTTAACAAAAGTGATTTTTTTTTTTGGAAACCTTATGAACAGGAGAATGTTCCAGTATATAGACTGGTCTATTATTTTAGTATTTTGGCGAATTAAATTGGCATTGAGTTCTTTGTTATGATAGATGTTACAGTCGTTCAGAACCATGCGGTGTAATGGTAACAAATATTGAAAATTCTTGCATTATTAAATATGCGTTTTGATTGCAGATGCGATTTGTTTATAATGTTCTCTTGTACGTTCATGTAACGCTCGATCGGTTCTGCCAATATAGAACACATTGCTGCCAGGACAAGAAAAATTACTCTCTACAGACGATTTTGATAATGTAGGGATTTTATCTTTTGTGTTGGTGAAGAAATTAAGTTTGGTTTTATGTAGAATAACGTACAACAAAGTCAGTTTTCTTTTTGGTGCAAGTTTTGTGGGGTTTTTTTGACACAATTCTTTATTATGGCCATCCAATTCTCTTGGATAATGAACGTGGATGCAAACATTTTTCCTAAAGTTCAGAAACATCAATACTGATAACTTATAATTCGAGCAAAATCCTTGGAAAATACCAGCGAAGATTTCAATTTGGGTTAAAAATCAAATTTTAAAATGAAGACATCAGACTGACATCAATTAATTCTTTTTAGTGTCTTTTTTCTTAATTTTGAATAAATTTCATGTTTTAATCTAGTGTTTTTATTGTTGACTTTGACTTGCTGGGACGCCCCTATATTCTCCGTATTCACTTTTTATACAAATGCATTAGAGCTAACAGTGCCAGTAAGGGCTTGGGTGAACACGGAATATAGGTGAAGGTGGACGCAACCCATTGTTGTTTTAGTACTCAAGCAAACTGAGTGCAAAAAGTGTGTGGATTTAAAAAACATTTGATCGTCAGGGTGCACTATGTTCAATGCCGTGATATTCTAACTTTTCTTTACAGACTGCTGTGATGAAAAAATAATGCTGAAGACTGTCTGAAAACTTCTGCACTGATTGAGGCGAACCAGAATATCTATAACTTTTTCAACGTCAATTTCTACAATACGTTGCACCGAAATTAAGTTCAAATTACTTTCTCGCACATCGAGCACTTTGGTTCTGTATTGTGTTTTGAGTTGTCGAATTCTTGAAGCTGTTCTTTTTGTCTCAGTTGATCCAATTGTTGTAACACATCATATTTCCAAGTGGTTTCTTGTGTTGGGAAAAACAGAGACAACCTGCACGTTAAAGGCAACTTTTCCGTCCACTCCTTTACCGGTTGCTAGTAGTTTGCACGGTTCGTCTGGGCATTCTTCAGTGACCTTCTTTTTCCACCATGGTTTCGATCGTTAAATCTTAGATTCCATGTGAATACTGCGTTTGAGCTTGCAAAGGGCAAATGGAACATAAGACTTTCTTCAAATCGCCCTTGCTGAGTTGACTCATCATTGAGTGATAATGGGCAAGTTTATTTTTCTTTATTTTAAACGATCTACAAGCATCAATTTGTAAACTGTCTTCTGTTTTCAAATTTAATGTCCTGTAGTTTATCTGATTATTAATACTGGTTATAAACATTTGATTGATGAAGATGCAACTTGCAACGAAATGTTTCAGTCATAAGTTAACTAATATTTCTATTTGTTTCTTTGTTTTCCTTATTACATATATATGTGTGTGTTTGTATATGTATATGAATATTTATATGTATATGTATATGTACATGTGTGCATATGTTTGTATCTATGTGTGTAAGTATCTATGTATGTATTTGTATGATACTGTGCCTGTGTAAGATTAGACTGCAAAAATGATGTGATTAAGGCTGTTGGTGCCATACTTTACTTCACAGAGATGATCTTGATTGATGTTCATTCACCTATGATCTTCGTTTGATTTAATACAATCTAGTACAGCTTATATTATTCATCTTTTTTTCATACTATACATTTTCGTTGTTTTAGCTTCGTGTGTCTCGCGTGAGTTTTGCAACTTTAAATGAACAAGAAGGTGTTTGCTCAGACGGAGTTTGTTATTACTTGGGTGAGCCAGTCTTTGTGAAAAAACTGAGAACAATTTCGAAATCTCAGGCCTTATCAAAGAATTGGCTTACTGTTGATATACTGATGGAGCTGAAGAAAGTAAGTCGTTAGTGATTTTTGTTTGAGTACTGAATTAAAAATGTTTTTTTCCCGATTATTTAGCTGATATACCAAGGCAAGAGGCTTATACCTTAAATAGAGTGTACCCAACCACCCTGACACAGACCAAGTTCAGGTCTTATGAGTGGGTTGCAAAAGCCTGCTGACAATCAGAAAGAGGCTTATGACCCGATTTTATCACTGCATTGCATTTAGATATTTGTTTTCATAAAGGTTTGAAATATATTAGTTAGTCAAGAAAATTATTTGATTACCTTCTACTTTTACAGTCGTTCATTTATGTAATCATTACATCAATCGAAAATTGCTTCATAGGTACAAAAAGCGGTCTCAATTTTCACTGGTCAGTTAGCATAAATATAATTGTTTTCTGCTTCATGTTAAAAGGTTAGTAATCCCTAATTTAAAGAGCACAAAAATAACCTAGCTTTGTCCATATTTCTGTGTTAGCCGGACTTTGAACCGATGGAAAATATATTCGCATCGAAAGAATTTTGGGTGATTTGATATATATATATATATATATATATATATATATATATATATATATATATATAAGTAACCAAACAAANGGTTTGAAATATATTAGTTAGTCAAGAAAATTATTTGATTACCTTCTACTTTTACAGTCGTTCATTTATGTAATCATTACATCAATCGAAAATTGCTTCATAGGTACAAAAAGCGGTCTCAATTTTCACTGGTCAGTTAGCATAAATATAATTGTTTTCTGCTTCATGTTAAAAGGTTAGTAATCCCTAATTTAAAGAGCACAAAAATAACCTAGCTTTGTCCATATTTCTGTGTTAGCCGGACTTTGAACCGATGGAAAATATATTCGCATCGAAAGAATTTTGGGTGATTTGATATATATATAAGTAACCAAACAAACGAAAATACTAGTGTTCTTCTGCTACCATTTACAGTGCTCGATGGAAACCCAAAGCAAATATACAAAGTAAAAGAAAACTCAAAACTTGCTTATCAAACTTCGTGTCTTACACTCAGAGTATAGCTGATGAGTGTAAGACACGGAACTTTAAGTTCTATACGCAAGTTTTGAGTTTTCTCTTTTTACCTTATATATATCAAATTTCAATGTTATTGGAATATCGAATTTTTTGCTTTTCCTTAAATAAAAAAGAACATATCTGGACAGCAGAAGGTTGAGAGTGTTTCCTTTAAAGCTTCCTCCTTATTACAGAATGTATTTATTACTACAACACTTTTACCGAACTGTTAAGTGCACCGTTCAACGTCAAATGGAGAACTATCAAGAGTGGAAGCACATGTATTACATTGCACGTTGGACATAACATACAGACACACACAGATATATTTATATATTTATTTACCTTCACGTGAAACATCTATTTACAAAACACACCGTTGTATCTGATTTGAAGAAAAGAAAAAATCAACCTCTCCATACATGTAATGAGAAAAGAGGGAAGGGAAAAGAGGATTTTCATTGCAAGGTGAATAAAAGAAGATTCGAAGCGAAGTCTCCAGTACAATGGGAATACACTATCAAAGATTCGCCTAATTGACGTTGAGGAGATTTTTTTATATCACAGGGAATAAGAAGGCAATGAGCGAGGTTATTTGAAATCGAGTCATTATTTCATATAAGCGTTATGAGAATTATTAGAACAAAGAGGGAATAGAAGTCCTTTTTCCCAAACCAAATAAATTATCCACCTGTCTAGATATCAATAAAAATTACATACTTATTTTGTTTCAAGTATAAGTAATCAAGTATAAGAGTCAAATACATAAAACTTTTATTTTATCTATGAGTTTTTTTAATGTATCGCCTTCTCTTGTTGTCAGCTAAAGGATATGGCATATCCAAATATAAATGGGCTGATCGGAGTGTCTGCCTCGAAGCGGCAGTTACACGTGCTGACACCCTTTTGTTCAAAAGGAAGTTTACAGGTGATTCATATATCATACTCTGTAGTCAAATTACTTGATACGTCTATTTAATTATTCTTGATAATAAGTTCATATTAGAGGTTACAGATGTCATTGCATTACGTTAAAATCAGAGAAAAAAATCTATTAAGTGGTAACACCAAATTTGAAGTTTCTGCCATGTCCATAGTTGTATTTTAGTTGTTTATCATATGTATATATATATGTATATATGTGCATATCTGTGTATATACGTGTATTTATGTATAAATGTCTATATATACGTATGTAGATGTATATATAATGTATATTTATGTATATATAATGAGGTTTATCTCTAGAAGGGCTAGGAGCCACTTGATTGAAAGATATTTTTATTGTCTGTTTATTTTAATGCCTAATGTTGCATAACTTCATTAACTACATTTACAAGAACTTGTACAAACAAAGTCTTCTTCTTATATTCGATATACAAGTAAGATTCAGTAGTTCCAGGGTCGTGAGGCTGCTTGACTTTTAAACGTTGTTTTGTAGGGTAAATTGATGATCTACCAATTGACGTCTTCTTCAGTGATCTTTGCAATTTGATAGTAATAGGAATAACATTTACTCAGTAACTTATTTGGAGTACTTTTCCTATATTTGTGTTGAGGAAGATGTTCAAAAACATTTAACATAATTAAAAGTTACTCGAAAGAATATCATTTCTTTTACCTGAAAGAGCCTTCTCGAAGGATTTTAGGATATTAGACTTTTTGGTTCGTAATTTTAATAGTCTTGATATCTGTTTATTTGTATCTGTGCCTTTGTTCTAAAGCCCAGAAAATGTGGGCTACCTTATGAGGTAAAGCTTCGTCCTTAAGAGTAACTAGATTAGTGATTTCATCAAGATGTAGGCGCGTTGCAACCTTTGGTGCAGATTTTCCACTTTTCAACTGAAGAATTTCCTTTAAATTTACCTATTTTTGGTCAAAGTTTCTTCCCAGAAATCGAAAATGTTCTTCCTTTTTCCTTCCATTTATTATTTCAAAACAGTAATTCACACAAATCGAGAGCAGCAAACAACAAAGTAACGCCCGCAAATCAACCCCACAGCAGTAGTAAATAATAGAATAATACTATCAAGGTGGACTGGGTCTTTATCATAGTCATAATGAATTAACAACACTCAAGTACAGCAAAATATTACTATTATAGAAATAAAAGAGAGGATAAATTTATATTGTAAGACTAAAATTGATACTTTAATCAAATCCTCTATGTCTTACCCATTAACCAACATTCATTATCTCTCAGACGTTTTTAATTGCGCTGCGGACTCCACTCTCCCTCATTACAGAATATCATCTTTATGTTTGTCTTTTTTCCTTCTTTGTCCTCTTCCTTAGCTGCATTTGTCTTTATGATTGAAAGCTGTGACAAAAAGTGTTTACTGATTTCAAAGTTTTCTATTCAATGCGCAAAATTTTTGCATTCGTGCACCAAGCGACGGAGTGGTCATTGAGCTTCTTCCTGTTTTATTAATCTTGAGGCCCCTCAATATACACTCTACTGTAGTATTATAAAAATCATTGTAATTGAAATTAATTTCAGTAGATTTTGATACTTTCTTGTATCGCCAGGCAAGCGTACAGCTTTCACCCTGATGCACTATTTTGTCCAACCCCTTTTGTCTATCGGTGTTTTAGAAGATGTACTCCCTCCATTCACAGTCAAGGTAATTGATGTTGAGCCTTCCATGTAAATATCCTACCTTACCTGTACCCTGCCATGCAAGAAGCGTGGCACTTCTGACATAAGTTAAGTAGGCTTTTCTACGGTTACAGAGAAACAGAGACTTTGATGTTAACAGCGGTAGTAACTTTTTGAATTTCTCCCAAGCACTTCTCCACCGAACAATTGAAGCTTCCTTTGTGTCTTCACCATGTGTTAATGTATCTCCAAGATAGCAGAAACTGTCCACTACTTCAACTCGCTCACCATCGACTTCCACATGGCGATACCTCCTCCTATCAGTTGGTTCTACTAAACTAAGGCATCTGGAACACTTAAAATTAGGATGAGGAGCGATGCGTCCTCTGATCCTTGAACACATTTTATGGACCCAGATCATAATTTTATCTTCGACATGTTCACCTTCATTACTTTTTCAGCGAACTTGTTCTTTCATAAGGCCAGCTTTCCCACAAGCCCATCCGGTGCCTCAGCAACAACAGCTAAGTCATCTGCATGGAGAAATTCAACCTGTTCGAAATTCTCGTGATAAAGCTTCTAATACCATGATGAAAAGCAAGGGACTAAGAACTGACCTCTGATGCACACCACCATTCATTGGAAATTCATCACTGAATTCATTGCCAACCCGAACCCCACGCTTGGCATCGCTATATATGGTCATAACAATTGTGATCAACCATTCTGGTACATGCAAAACTCTCATAGCCCACCAGATGACGTTACAGGGCACACGAAAGAATGCTTTTTCGATGTCAATGAAGGCAATGTAGAGATTCTTGTGCTTAGCTAGATACTTTTCTTGGAGCTGCCTCACAATAAAAATAGCATCTGTGGTTCCAGCGCCCGGCATGAATCCAAAATGCATCTCATTGATATCAATAAGTGACCTGGTGTGGCTCTCAACAATGCGCTCATTACCTTGAGAATGTGATCTGTTAACTTCAAACGACGTTAATTTCCACGTTCATTGGCACTACCCTTGCCCTTAAACAAGTTAATGATGTGATTGTCGTTCCACTTGCAAGTTATCTGAGACTCTTTGACGATAGCATTGGCAGGCAAGTTAATCAACTCACTACAAGAGTCGTGGGACGATTTCAACATTTCAGGCACAATTCTTGAAGGACCAGGAGCGTTTCCACTATTTATAGACTTGATCGCAGCCAACTCTTCCTCCTTTGTGATTACAGGGGCTGGACCTTGGACAGAATTTGCAGGAGGAAAGTCATCTTCTGACCATGGAAATTCAATGTTCAAAAGGTTCTGGTAGTGCGTTTTCCAAGCGTTTTTCCTTGTCTCTGTGGTGTAGCAGAGATTACCTCCATCATCCTTCTGGTTCGACATACAGTATTTCATTATTGTCCTTTCTTTACGCCTTTTGTTGTTTGACGGCTTTTGTCTGGGCAGCGGATTAAATCCCTCAACCTTATATCCAGAGTCCTTCTAATTACCTTTGCTCTTCTAAGCACATAAGTCTTGCAATAAAGATATCATTTTTCTTATCTCAAGTAGTTCAGCGTATCCCTTAAAGCTTTTGCTCACTGTACCAAGAGCTTCGATAATGATGGGTATTATCACTACTTTTCTGACACTCCATAGCTTTTTTACTTCTCTTCTAAGGTCTTTTTACTTTTCTTTCTTCTTTTCTTCCCTTTCGGTCATTCTAACGGGCATGCGACATCAATGATTTTGCTTTCATTTGTCTCTATCGTGTTGGACAATGACAGGTCAGTTAAGTTTCAACCGCTTACTTGTTTGAATTTTTAAATATCACAAAATCTTTGACTTCCCGTTCTCTGAAACGCCAGCTAGATTATTTTCATACCATTTCTTCATGCCTTTAAAATCATAGTTTCTGCAAAGATCTTAGTGGGTTAATTTTCCAAACCTGTCATGTCTGCAGTTCTTATATTAACTTTAGGCCAGTTTTTTATATTCAGCCACTACACGGGCAATTTTGATTTTGTTTTACTTTCCACATATTCTGCAAACCTGTGAAGCATTATGTTTATCTGTGTGATTCCTAATAGCTTTTGACCTCAGCGCCTGATCTTAAGCGCCTATCAACATCCCCTATGTCATAATCTTCAGCATACCTTTCGTCAGCTATTCTCTTGACTTACCACTTTTTATTTCTTTAGTCAGCTTTTCATGCTAGCATTGCAACACCTCGTTATGAGCTTCTATCCTTTTTGTCTTGATTGTTTTACTTCGAGGCCCAAAGCTTAAAGAGTTTTCTTTCTTAAGGGGACTTGAACAAATTTCTCTGTTAGGCTCCACGTAGCTGGACAAACTGTTTACCTCAATCTTAACACAACCCTCAGTTGCTTATTAAACCTCCACCACCATCCGTTCTTTTGTATTAAACCCTGTAAAATCCGCTTGTGGGTGCAATGCCCTATCGATTGTTAGTAGCTTTCTCTTTTTCCTTTCGATACCTTTAAACTCATTTACCCTCCAGTGGGTTATTCCAGTGTGGACAGAAGAGATGTTTTGACATGTACATTGACACGAACAGATGGACAAAATATTTTTTTCATATAGTGACGTCAAACGAAGTAATTAGGAATGTGCCTGAGAACACGACGAATGTCTATATAAGGTAGCATTAGGGCGTATAATCTATTGTTCTAAAACTAGATTTTCAATCAAATTATGTGTAAGTGAGGGACCCGACGGCCAGATTTTGGACTACAATTTGAACGAGATTATGATTAGAATTTGAAGAAGGAAATCTATATTCGATTGAAAGCAGTTTTAATATCTGCGTCGTGACGATTTATAAGAAGATTTAGAGACTCACAATCGAAGTTTATATAAATATATGGGCCAATATCGAAATCTTGTGTATGGTTATTTTTGGACTATACCACAGTGCCGTACCTAATGATTGATACAGACCTACCATTTATTGGATGGATGATATATCCACCATTCTGTTTGGATTTCAGTATCTTTCTTATTATTGTTTTTATCATTATGATTGAGTGGTGGAGCAATGCGAGCCCACGGAGGACTCGGGGGTAGAAACCCTAGCAAACCCATCCGACTCCCAGCCCGATAACGGTTAGCTGGGTGCATGCATCACACTTAGGTGTGTGTGATAAATTGATGGTAATCAAAAGAAAACACATGACCTTGCAGGTGGAGCCTGTTTAGGTCCCCCAGTTTAGGTGCCCCATTCTGCTTAAAACGGTCTCCGTAGGGAGGCTTCACCCAATACCTCAGGACTAAGTAAAAAAGTGCGAACTCAGTACGCAGCCCTTCAGAACAAGAGATCCACGCTCACGGTTTTCATGTTTGTTATTGGTTTCTACTAAGTGAAATATTGCTAACTCCACACCTTTTTCATAAATCAAAATTTTAATTAGTTTCCTCTCTAATCTCAACTTCATCTGTACACACACACATACACATACACACTTGTATATATATATATATATACATACTTTTTTTGCTGGAATATATATCACCAGAAGTAAAATTATAATATTAGCTTAAGGTCCATATGGAGATAGTTTGCTCCATGAATTTGAAAGAACTATAATAAATGGAAATTTTATTTCTTTTAATGTTACAGGATATTTTACAAAATGACAATATTGAATGTGATTGGAATTTTAGAATGTCATTTGCAGCTGATATTGCCAGAGTAAGTTATTCATCTATTTATCTATCCATCTATCCATCTATCTATCTATCTATCTATCTATCCATTTATTAATCTATCTATCTGTCTATCTTTCTATCTATAATGATCTTATATCATCCATTGCAGTGTATAAACAATAACTGCTATTTATCGATGTATATTTTTTGTTTTTCTTGCTGATTCCTATAGAAAAAAGTAAAAAAAATTTGACATTTTCCCAATCTTCAAATTTGAAAAGTGATCTAGAGCTCAGCAAAAATACGCAATGATAACAGGAGCTCGTGTGACTTTTACAACAATTTTGACACAACTGTAAGGGATTAGACTAAGTTTTTGTCACTTCTTATTGTGTTTTGGTACCAAACCAGGGGCTTTTGTAAGCAAACAGTATTTACGAAAAAATAGATCTTGTTCTTGGAGCTGTTCGACTTTTAAAATTTTAGATCAAGCGTTGTTTATCTCTGCCAGTTACAGAAATTACTTTCTTAATTTTGTGACATATTTCCACAGGGTTTACGTGAAATCCATCGGAGCACTATAGGATGTCATGGAAATTTAATGTCTTCAAATTGCTTAATTGACGGAAGATGGGTGTGTAAACTGACAGATTTTGGCTATGAAAGAATAATGGATTCATTTACTTTATGCGATGACTACGTGCCAGCAAGCAAAGGTATATGTTAGCTGTTAATAAAATTTAGGTCAAATTGTACTTACCCCACATTGGATAACAATTTATTGCATAGCCACTTTCTTGCTGGGAATCTAGTGCTCTCAAAACAAGGTTGCACATAGAACTATATTGTTTTGCTACATTTTTTTCTTATTAATATGAAAGTAATACCCAGACTGACTTAATGATATTCAAATACTTGCAAGTAGAAATTAACCTATCAATCAGCCATAGATAAGTGACAGGCAAGTTTTCTTCTAATACTTTGCTTGTTAAACCGTTAATAGAATGCTTCCTATGAAAAAGGCCTCCCCCTATCTACGAAACAGAATAAACCGCATTTGATACTAAACCGAAAGACTGAAGTCTAGGGGTAGGCTAGCAGACTCCATGCCTTGTTCAAGGGTGATTTAGAGGGAGATAAAATAATTATTATTTGTTGTTTAAAGCTTGATAGTATTAAAATACTGTGATTCTTAACTAATTTGTACAATGTGAAGCCTAGGTTTTATCAGAAAAGAGTTCTGAAAAGTTGCTAATTTTTATTAGCATAGGTATTTAGGGTACTACTGGGTCACATAAAAGAAACATGAAGTGGTACAAATACTTCGCGACAAAAGATATACGTGGTAAAATTCAAAAGATCACTGATGAAGTCATGTAAATGAAATAAAAGGATCCAAAATGAATTTTAACATTTTAAATCATGAATTGTACAAGAAATAAAATGAAGAGAAACACACACAGTATTCAATATGTAGTGATTCATTTTAATGACTGTTTGCACAGTATCTTTTTGAAGACTCTTAGGGATAAAGAAATATACTAGTGGAAGGATAGATAGTTGCTCAAAACACAGTTTATTAAAAATTTTAAGAAAATAATATAATTTAAATGGAGAGAAATTTGAATTACCGAAACGTAAACAATATGTTTGTATCGAACTGGATTCGAACCAATGCCTATGGCTATCATGGTCAAAGGCAAAAGATATAGTTGCAAAAATCGGAGGCGGTTTAGAGGGGGATTTCCGAGGGTTTACGGAAACCCCTCTGGCTTGCTGGCTAAAAATGGGTGTTCGTTTTGGCACGAAGATATTAAGTACGAAATCGCTCAGTATGAAGCAACCTGACCGCCAAAACACGTCATTTTGTTATCTAATGTCTGTTCTCTGATGATGTACTTATTGTTTGTGATAAGATGTACAAGTATTAAGAGCAGCTTCTGTTGTGAATGTATTTACATGATAATCTAGATGATGATCTCTGATACATTCATTACTGATTAACTATATTTGTGTTCTTTGAATTGTTTGTGTCCTTTTCATGAATATGGTTCTGAAATTTAAGATTATTAAAATGCAAGAGCTTGCAAAATTGAGTTTTTTTCTTTGATTTGATTTTTTTTATTGTGTGCATGTGCTATTCCACTCTTTATCTTTTTGTTTATACTTTTATCTGTTGAGTTGCTTGGCAAAAGTAGGCTTTTCTTGAAAAAAATGGACCCCCTTCGCCATCCACCAGCAAGACATCCCCCTTTGAGAATGATCTGCTGTAGGATAGACGCCAATACCTTAGGTGGTAGAGCACGTGGCTATGATAACTATCCAATTCAGTGTTAACATATCTTACACTTTTCTATAAAAATTGTTGAAAGAAAGAATGATTAACTTTAGTAACATATTTCATTATAAACAAGCCATGAATAATTTTAACCAGCAAGAGCAAAAGGAATTTACTAACATTTCGATAATTATTCTGACCTTTGCTAACATATGTCAATATCATTGAAGCAGGTTAAAAATATGACTGCCGATTTTGAAAATAAAAAATTAGTTTCACCCTAAACCGTCTTATCATGCCTCATTCCGTAATATGGAATGAGGCAGCTCAGAAATATAAATACAAGCAAGAAAAATGTCGACCAACACGCAGTCCGTATTTTTTTAGTTGTACTAATTAGTAAATCAAGACGAAGGAAGAGAATTTCAGAGACGAGCAGTTGGGGTGAAAAATCTTTTCAAGTAACTTATGTACCAATAGAGATCTTAGCACTAAGTGAATTGAGGATGGCTCATTATCAAGTAGCACGATGAAAATGATGACACAAGTGCGTATGAAGAGTTAGTTTAAAGGTTCATATTTCGTAAAGCTTTCGTTTTCGTCTTATACCTCCTCGATTATTCTTTATATAAAAATTGTACAAAAATGTGCCTAGCACAGTTTGGTATTTTGTATGGACCCACGGCCCTTGACTGCTTGATGATACGTATTACTCGTATAAATACCGTTCAAGATACGCGTTATTGACAAACGTGACAACTGGTCCGTTCTGTTGATAAAAGAAGCATTAGCAAATTGATAAAATATGCCATTACTTCCCAAAGATCTTTCCTAGGTACTCGATCGAACGCTTTCTCAAGGTCAAAAGAGGCTATGTACAGTGGTCTATTGAACTCCCAGTGTTAGTCCATGATTCTTCTAAGGGTGAAAATCATATCAACGGTTCTTCTTCCCGGTCGAAAGCTATGTTGCTATGGTCTAAACGTGTCTTCTACAATAACCCTAAGTTGTCTTTCAAGAATAGTCTCATAGAACGTGGTCATGTGGTTTAACATCCATACCCCTCTGTAGTTTTCACATTTCAGTTTGTTCTTGTATATTGAACAGGTTTTGGCTTTACCTCATTCAGCTAGAACTTTTCCGCAGTTATAAGCAAGTTTGAAGATTTTAGTGAGGCATGCTGTAGTGAGTAGTGTGAGAAATTTGTACAGGTCGTTAGGTCATTACATGGTATTTCTACTAGCTTCGTCTCCGACTTCAGCGGAGTACCACTCGGTTCATTCATGCTGCAATTGCACATATCTGCTAGGGTTGAGTAGATTATAGTAATATGCCATTCAAAAAGACGCCATGTCAGCTTGAACAGCTAAAAGTTTGTCACTGTCTACATCCTTTATGTTGTTTACTTTTTAGCTGTTATCCTTTCTGAATGTCTTCGCTAGTTGGCATATGAGCTTTTTGTTTCCCTGCAGATCTTGCTCGATATTCAAGCAGAGATTTTCCCAGGCTTCACGTTTTGCTTCCCTTTTTGATGGAAATCCATCTTTTTCTAGCGTTAGTATGTTTCTCCTTATATTCAGATGTTCGATGTTTCATCGATTCTCTGAAGCATGTGACTTTCGTCTTGACTGCTTCAGCAACATCTTCGCTCCACTAAGGTGCTCTTCTCTTTTTAGACAAGCTCCTATATCTATAACCATTGGAGTCTTTAATAGCTAAATTGATATTGCTAACTATGTTCTTCCATTCTGATTCTACATCTCCCTGGCCATCCTGTTTCCATTGTGGCTTTTTTAAGTTTTTCCAAAAACTTCCATTGATTCTATTTGACACGCATTTCCTTACTGTTTACCTGTTGCACTTTGAGTATGGGTCTTACTTTCAATAGTTGTGTTCTGATTTTCAGGATAACACGACGATGGTCCGAATCCATAGATTCTGATGGTTTTGCCTTGGCATCATTTACAGATGTATGATTTGTTGTTAAAAACAGATCTATCATAGTTTTACATGTATAAGTTTGTTGTTCACTATTCCATTTATACCAGGTATATTTGTAGCTGCCTTGGTGTTCAAAATATGTGTTCATAACTTTCATGCCGTTTTTGCTACTGAAATCATAGAAGTGAGAGCCTTCTTCATTTTGATCGTCTGATCCAAAATACCCTATGCACTGTTGATATCCTTCCCTGCTGGTGCTTACATGTGCATTCAGATCACCCATAATTATAATCTCCTCATTGGCGTTACAACTATCTCTCACGGCCTGCAGCAATCCATAAAAGTTTTTCTTCTTTTGGCCTGCCTTCTTGTGAGGCGTAAACTTGTGAAATTGCCACTTTATACGCACTTGTTTTAATTAATATTTTAAAGATTCTATGAAAGACCTGTCTGATGTGTGTGATGTATTTTCCAAGTTGTTCACTTTCAAAATTGCTACAACGTGTCTCCCAGAGGACTTGTCACTTCGCACAAAGATGTAATTATTGTGAAATCTTGCTCTTTGATTATGCTTTTCCCTGGTTTCGGATTGTCCAATTATGTGTAAGTTCCTTCTTTGCATCAAAGTAACAATTTTTTCTTCTTTACCGTTCATTGTGCCAATGTTTATTATTCCAAATCGTTGTCCATTTAATTTGCAGGTCGATTTCCTGTGGATTAGTCCATTTATTTGTGCTTCTCTCTGAGTATTTGCAGCGATTCGTACTTGGCCAGTGGCTTCCTTGGCCTATACTGGTTGCGACCAGAGCCTTCGTTAACCGGCGAACCGTTGCCCACTCCACACCAAATATATACATATATAAGTTCTTAACTCAATAGCCCTTACGGGACTCTGTGGCCAATTTGACAAACTAAAACTTTCTCGGGGAGGTCAAGATTGGGTTTTGTGGATCTAAAGCGAAATATAAGTTAAATTTTTACTAAAACTTTTTCATTTGTCAATCATTTATATTCGCACATACTTTTGTTCTTTTCATGTTGAAGTGGCCCTATGCTCAAGGATCTTTTATTTGACATAACAATATTGTCTCCATATATATGACATCTTATGACAACTTTTAGAATAAACAATTTGCAGTAACTTTTCTTTGATCTTTTGAAACTAATATGTCAGATTTTGAAACTACTCTTAAAGTTGTACCAAAAGTAGTTCGTAATCAACGTAGCAATAGTGTTAACAGACAAAGGATCAATTAGTACCAATAGTGCTGTTGATAATACAAGAGGACCAGGAAAGATACGAGAAAAAAAGATAAATGTAAATGAATTTGAAGAGCATCAACAAATCAGATCGAATACTGACACTATTAACGCTACCACTGTTATAATTGCCACTATTACTACTACTGCTGCAACTACTACCACTAATACCTTCACCAGAAACACCACACAATAACCTCTAATGGTACTATTCATAAAGCTGATGTTGGTAGTGAAAATAGATAAATAAATACATATATTTATTTTCAAATAAATATATGTATTTATTTATCTATTATCTATCTAACTAAACAACTAACTAATCAAGATTAGTTAGTTGTTTAGTTAGTTAATAAGTTAGTTAGTTAGTCATTTATTTATTTATTTATTTATTTTGTAGATTTATTTTGGAAAGCTCCAGAGCACCTTCAAGAAGATGACAAAATAAAGAAAACAAAAGCTGGTGATATATTTAGTTTTGCCATTATTTTGGTTGAAATTGCAACACGAACAGATCCATATGAAGACTGCAATTTGGAACCGGATGGTAAGTGAGATTCTCGATTACTTCGAATTACGAGGATGTGTTTTTGTCTGCGTTGATCCGTCTGTCTTTCTGCTTCTCTGTCAGTCTCTCTCTGTGTCTCCCTCTGTGTGTGTCTGTCTCTCTCTGTCTCTCTGTCTCTCTCTCTGTCTGTCTGTGTCTGTCTGTCTGTCTGTCTCTCTGCCTCTCTCTCCCCCTCTCCCTCCCTATCTCTCTTCCTCTTTCATTGGCATTTTACAACATTTTATGTCAATTACCCAAAAACATTGAAAAACGTAGTGTTTCATATCGCAACCAGGCCAAAATCATCATTTGTTGTCTTACAATTCTTTCCTTAGTCGATTTTAGATGTGATCGGACTAACTTTTGCTGCAATCCCATGCCGACTCAAAATGGATCTTAAAAACCTTAAATTGTCTGCAATTACTTCTAAGCCACATAAAACCCAATTGCAGTGTTCACATGGTAATTGAATTACATTACTATGTAAATTAATATTTGGATCACAGCTTGCCACTGCCATGAAAATAAACAGATTAGACTTGATGTAGGATATATATCATCGTCAGTCTGATGGTGGAAGAAGTATCCCTGGAAACGTAGCTCAGAAAAAGCTTGTAACTCACGACATGGAAAATATTCTACATCATTGTCTTCCACTAAGTCCATAAAATCAAGAATTTTGAAGATTAGATTTGATTCCGAACACGAAAACAAGTTTATTTCTTATTTCTTCTTCCTGAAACCACAATACGACTATTGGCGATGATTGGGACCCATTGTTTTTGCAGGATTCTTACTTTATCTATTACGTACATGTTTACTTGGAATGGCACAGAAATGTCTCAACTTTCCACCGATTCGATCTTTTTCTGCAAGCAGCGAGCCTGCCACACTTCCGCAGAGACGAAAAAAATGGTTGAAAAGCCTGGATTACAACCTCTCCGCAACAGGAGTTACAGGCAAGAACTTGCCGTCCTTTTACATCTGGTCGGACCTGAAGTCCAGGACGGAACATTGAAACATTCTAAAAATAATTTCGATGCAACGATTCATGACCTTATTGCTTTTTTTGAGCCGTGACATGCTGCCTTTAGCCGGCATAAATTTCCCCCAGGCTACCCAAGAGACAACAGAAAGCCTATTATGCTATCTCACTCGACTTCGAAAACTCATTAGTGCCTGTGAATATGATTCACCAGATGAGATCCTTCTTGATCAAATTGTAGACAAATGCTTGTCAACAAAACTACGACGTCGCTTACTCAAAGAAACTGACTTGACGTTGGCCAAAACAGCCTCGGTTTCGCGATGGAAACAGCCAATCGTAAGGCCAACGAATTGGAGGCTGTTCCTTTTACAGCTATCAACAAAAAGTTATCTACTAGCGCAACTCCACAAAAAACACATCGAAAGCCTGCAGCACAATATAAACTTCAGCAAGGGGATACTCCGATACAAGGTCAGGAACAGGGTAACGCTACTGCTTCTACCCTTGTACCAGTTTGATTTTGTGTTAGCATTGCAGGCATCGGGTTAAAATTTTCTTTCCCTGCAAATGGTAAAAGATGCAAAACTTGTGAGAAACATTGCATTTGTCACGTTTGTAAGCGTATACGGGCGAATTCTCCCCAATTCCTCCGTCTTCGCCTATTCATGCGGTTTTCATTCAGCCACTTCCATTACATTGGTCCGATTCTTTTGGTGATGAATATCTTTTTACCATTCATCCATCTTCTGAACTCCAGTATATCACCGTAAAAATAGATTCCATTCCATGTGAAGTTCGTCTGGATACAGGTCCTTGTGATAATATTCTCGACAAATCTACCTATCAGAAGTAATACCAGGCTGAACACTGGCCACTAAGTTCGACAGATCAGAAGGTCTTTTCTCATTGCTCTACTATTCCATCTGCTGTACTTGATCAATATTCTGTTCATGAATATTGTTCTACCTGTGCTTCTTTCATCGTTGTTCCCACTGCAACATCATGTTCCTTGGTAAGCAGTTATAATGCCCAACAAATTGAACTTTTCTCCACTCTATCACATCTTATCCATGTTTCAACCTTCGAACCTTCCTCCGACATTACGATCATTTATAATCAATACCCTGCTGCAAATAAAGACCTTAGAAAATACTGATATTTCACCCATTGCTCAACCACTACATCTATTACCTTTTCACTTACAACAAAACGTTTTAGCTAAACGTAAAGAACTAGAGCAGCTGGACATCATTGAGAGAGATGATGGTCCAAAGCCAAATGGTGACGTTTGCCTATGTATTGAGATGCCACAGGCAAGTAAGGCAATTAATCGTACTCGCCATCCTATAACTACAACACCTGAAACACTACAGTCTCTTCAAAGATCTTTTCTAAGTTAAGCAAGCGCTGAGGGTACCACCAAATTGAATTGGAACCTGCATCTGGAGACACTACTACATTTTCAAAACATGGTGGATTGCGTCGCTTGAAGCGCTCACCCTATGGTGTATCATCTGATCCTGAAATGTTCTAACACATTCCACAGCAAGTTTTGCAAGCGTGCGAAGGTGCAAAAACATTTCTAATAAACATCATTGTTCATGGTGCAAAAACTACAGAGCACCATAAGAACCTCGAACGAGTTCTCCGCAAATTACAAGATCAAGGACTTACACGTAATCATTATGAATGGATTTTTGCTACAAACTCTTTCCATTTTTTGTGGACTTGTTATTTCTGATCAAGACAATTTACCAGACAATGCCACGATTGCTGTAATTTATCTACTCAATCAATGCTGAAGTACACTTTCTTTTGGAGTTTAAGTAATTACTGCTCTACCTTTATCTCCAATTCTACTATGATTGGAGAGCCTCTTCGTGAACTAACTTGAGGTAATGCATTTTGGAATTGATCACATCGCCAGCAATAATCCATTCAGAAATTAAAAGATAATTTTTTTTCTAACTTCACTTCTGCCCATTATGATCCATCTGCACCCATGCATTTAAACACAGAATGGAAAACAAGTTCCTATTGCATGTGTTAATCGTACTTTAGCAAAAATAGAGAGGAAATACTACCTTAAACAACTCTTTCTTAGTTTTATACACGGATCCTGAACCATTGGAAACATTTTTAGCCCTAAAGAAAACCATCTGCTTCCATTGAAAAGTGGGCTCTTCGTTTACACCTGTAAGATTTCAGAATGATTCATTTACCCGATAATAAAAATCCTGACGGTGCTTTAGCTCGCTTGCCTTTATCCTATAACATTCAACATGGATATTCCAAAACTTAAGAATATGTTAATTTTCGATCTCCCATTCTCTATCCAAAGCCATCACCCGTCAACAGATTGCAACTGCTTCCCAATAAGATCAGATTCTTCAGCAAGTACGTTCTGCTATTGCTGCTTTGTAGTGGCCATCATCTACCAAGCTTGCGCCATATAAAGATATTTAAGATGAACTATCTGTAAAAGGTGATATCATTTTTATCAATTCTCGTCTTATTATTCTTACGTCATTGCAGCTCCAAGTCATCAACCGTGCTCGTGAAAGCCGTCAAAGCGCTGCTAGAGAAAGGTTGGTTTTCAGAAATTGATAGTGCTACTGAAGGCAAAGCTCGTGAATGTATTCCCTGTTAGGCTTAAGTTTTACCATTCCCACCAGAACCTCTGTCAATCACACCTTTTCCACATACACCTTGGCATTCTATTAACGTTGATCTCCGTGGACCCCTACTGGTAAAACCCCACTTTTTGTTGTTAATGTCATAAATGTCCAGAAGTTGAGATTATACGAAATACTTGTGCAAACACAATCTTTTGTCGCTTCAATCATTTATTTTGTCGATACGGATTTCCAGTTCAAGTTATTATTGACAGTGGACCACCGTTTGTTTCCTCACAATTGAAAAATTACATGAAGTCATGCAATATCCATCGCCGCTGTGTTACTCGTATCAACTTCAATCGAATTCAGAAGTTGAACGTTTCAATCGCACATTAAACAAATCCATAAGAGTATCTCACCTTGAATCAAAGGATTGGAAGAGAGGTTTACCACTGTTTCTTCAACACTACTGACACCACACTCCTCTACCAAAATCACACCTTCAGAACCCCTCCTTGGTCGAAAGCTAAAAACTTAATTTCCGGAATTTTTTGCCTGGTTGATCTATACACCGTTCTCACGAGATCAAACTTCTTATGACAAGTCTTAAGGCTTAAATCGTCGTTTTTACTGATACCTGGGGTGTATCGTGTTTATACAGGTTAAAGAGAAGTCGAGCTATGACTGAACCTTGTGGTACATCATTAGATAGGCTTCAGCAGCTTGATTTTTTCGTCCTCACAGGTCTGCCACGCCTTATGTTTCCTTCCTTTGGTCTCCATTCAATTGCTTGTTTTGCAAATCTCTTGGGTGGTAATCTTAAGACATGTCCTGCTACCTTCCATCGTCTCTTTTCTACAGTCTTGTGCAACGGTTCTTGTTCTGTTCTTCTATATATCTCCTCATTGGTGATCATATCCCTCCATGTGACAGCCAGGATTCTCCTCAGATTCCGCGTGTGGAATGAATCTAGACATTGTTGTCGGTATCGTTGTTATTTTAGTCAAAATTATTCTAAGGTATATCCAAACCTTTTTATTACATTTTGGCATTGAAGTCATTTAATTGTGTGATTTTGACTTTTTTGGCTCTTTTAACGTANTGCAAATCGCTTGGGTGGTAATCTTAAGACATGTCCTGCTACCTTCCATCGTCTCTTTTCTACAGTCTTGTGCAACGGTTCTTGTTCTGTTCTTCTATATATCTCCTCATTGGTGATCATATCCCACCTTGTGACAGCTAGGATTCTCCTCAGATTCCGCGTGTGGAATGAATCTAGACATTGTTGTCGGTATCGTTGTTATTTTAGTCAAAATTATTCTAAGGTATATCCAAACCTTTTTATTACATTTTGGCATTGAAGTCATTTAATTGTGTGATTTTGACTTTTTTGGCTCTTTTAACGTAGCTGGTTACGTTTCTTTTGCCCTTACAGCTAATATGTTTCGCTGTTAAAATAGGGAAAAGAAGTCAATATAGGAATTTATCAGGGTGATTGAATGCAAGCGGTAGTGTCACTGTCTTATTAACGATGAAATCGAAGAGTGAGTCGAAAAATCATTTGCCTCCCTTCATACCGTTGTGCTGATAGTTCGATTAGACAACTTAATCGTGGATTTCTTCCTCAACTACCAACAATTACTGCCCCCGACCCTAAAGCCAACCATGCTGACTTGGGAACTATCATGAAGAGCTTCTTGCTTCGTCTAACTTGATTTCATAACCTGGGACAGAAGGTCACATGACAGGCCCCAAAACAGGCCACGTCCAGGCGCAAGACGGAAGGCGCTGCTCAAACTTGCTGGCTTAACGCACAAAGAAGTGGAAGTAATTTTTTTCCGATCATGCACCCTGAGTAGGGCTGAAACCCACTTTAGCATGGAGGGTTACTTTTCTGGGTTTTTTCTCCGTACTTTTTTTAAAGCTTTTTAATTTATTGATTTCTACCCACTCCCAATTCTATTTCCAAAAGCACACACAAATTCAATAGTATCCCACTTATAACGAAGAAACAAATTTGGCGCATTACTTTCAGGGATGCGAGAATAAATAGCTGAAAAAAATAAAAATAATGTAACCTTTTTTGCAAAAAAGTTTTTCCAGGCCATATTTTAAGAAATCCTTTTTTTCAAACATTTCTTGACAAGCTCAAAGTTGTATTCAAGTGTTCTGTGTTCTCCTCTCCTTTTGAAAGTTCGCAAGCTCTGCGTGACAAGATTTGCGTTTTACTGTTATTTTGCTGCTTATTCAAAATCCAGAGACATCATTTCATTGCCATAGAAACTGACTGCCTTGTAATCGGATAAAACTTGCCGTTATTTGTTTTCATATAAACAATAATAGTAATCAATACACGACAGCCTTATTTCCATTAATTTTTAATTTTTCTTACTCAAAAATTCATTGCTCAGGTCAGTAGGTAATCAACAACTCTTTTCGCACGAGCTCCTTTTCGGCTCACTTGTAATACGTATTCTATATTAACATATAATGACTAACCTGCCGGGTTGCTTTGTTTTAAATTTTAGGATTCTAGACGAGTGCCATTTAATATTTTGCAGTAACACGTAGTCAATTAAAAAATCAGAAATTGATGTACAATAGTAATGATGTGGTTATCCTGTTTATTTTGTTGAGCTTGTTATAGATATTTGATTGTCAAACAATATTAATTATTAAATATAAAGTTTTATGAAAAAAAACTTAAATAAACCTGGCAAGGTTTCTATTATATCAACAACTTTTCAAATTTAGCACGCCCACTAATTAAAAGGTTATGCTCGGTCACAATATTTGGGGTACTCTATTTTGTTGTTGGCTGCACAACATTTTCTCTGCTTTTGATTAACATACATTTGACAAAAAAAGTAAAAATAGACAACTACGTTAAGCATAAGCGGTCGAAGCAACCCCTGATGCTCACAGATGAGTTTCGAAGCGCAAAGTGTTCTTCTTCGCCCAGTGTACGTCACAGACAATCACGTGGCTTGTAGTTGTTGACATCCATTTTTAACAAATGACCAATGCTCTTCAAAAAGCAACTCGAAGCTAGACCCATTCCTCAAAGTTGCTTAAGTTGTTGATGTTTTAGGGCACAAATTCCTTAAAATAGCTAAGCGTTTAACCCGCAAAGTTGGCTAAAATATCCAAGCTTTTAACCCGCGAAGTTGCTTAAAATATCTAACCTTGTAATCCGTAACATTGCCTAAAATATATGAGTTTTTAGCACTTAAAGATGCTTATAAGTTGCTTATACGTTGCTTATAAGTTGCTTAAGACACGTAAAGATGGGTATCAATACACCCCAGAAAACATTTCCTGACCCAAGCCCAGGTTGTTTATTTCAAAAGCGTGTTTCAGTCCATAACAACTACAACTAGTTATCAAATATAAGCAGGTATCTATTAGCAGTTTTAACAATCATTTTTTAAATGAAAACAACTTCGGGTTTGGCTAGGCTGTGGCTTTCTTCTTATTTGCTATACCAAAAGCATGGTGGCTACTAACTACTTAAAAACCACCAAGAAATAACAACATAACATATAATGAAAGTATTGTTCTAATCAATCATTTTAAAGAAATTGACAAGGACCTTAATATAGATAAATATTTTGGGAGTTTGATAAGACTGACGGCCTAACAAGTGAAACAATTGTTGTTGCAATAAAAAATATTCTAATACTGTTCAATTGGGTGTTTTGTCGTCGTCAAATTTTTAAAGAAGGTAACAGTATGCTCCTGAAAAACATGGGGCTTACTTAAAACCTGACCATAAGTACACAGGAGATTTAAACGCACATACACTTCAAGTTGCAGTTGGTAGATTAGTTACCTGTCAGAAATGCTGGGAATGCTCTTAGAGTACAAAAAAGCCTATTTTTTTTAATCCCTGTCAACAATGAATATAGTTATAATTTTACTACACCCACCCGTATGGTATTACTATAAAAATTATGCATTCCAAATGCGAAGGGCCTATTTCCTGTTAGAAATATGAAGAAATTTTAGACATGTTTTTGATCGGATTAAGTTCTAAAACTGATTTATTGCCGTAAATACTATTATGTCATTTAGGAATAATAAGAAGCATTTGGTTATATTAGATGTACATGGAAACATAATAAATATTTGTTAACCTCTGCACTAGAACAAGCACTGCTCTAACCACCAAAAGGAAAGAAAATTAGCCACCAAAGGAAAAAAAATTAGCCATCAAAAGGCAAGAAAAGTAATCAGCAAAAGGAAAGAAAATTAGCCACCAAGAAGAAAGAAAATTAGCCATCAAAAGGCAGGAAAATTAACCAGGAAAAGGAAAGAAAATTTGCCACCAAAAGGAAAGAAAATTAGCCACCAAAATGAAAGGAAGTAAGCCATTAAATGGAAAGAAAATTAGCCATTAAAAAAGAAAACAAGCCACCAAAATGAAAGGAAGTTAGCCACCAAAAGGAAAGAAAATTAGACACTAAATAATAAAAAATAAAACCACATCATAAAAAAACAAATCAGCCAATAAAACCATTGGAAACCACTAAAATAAAAATAATAACAGAAAGAAATAATTAGGCTTAGCACTTATTAAATTGATATTTTTGTATATTTTGACATTTATACGACGTCTGAAAAAAATTATACGTTTCTCACCCTTTTAGGGTGAGAAACGTGGAATTGTAATCTTATGATAAGGTTTGCTTTATTAAAATTCAACCTCGCAGTTAGCTTTGGAGTAAAACCTGCGTTAGAATAAGCACCGTATTCCTGATAACAATAGATTTTAAGCGCAGCAATGCTAACTAGATAGTTTGCGGTTTTTATGTTTAAACAATTACTCGTACGTAGGTATCATTGTAAAAAGATGAAAAGTTTCAAATTTGTTTCTTGGAAATACTTAGAATGTATAGGTAAGAAGGCCAATCATTAAATAATTTGAAATATATAGAAGGTTATAAAGTATTCACGTTTTCTCATAATGTTATTTTTGCAGACATTATCAATAATGTTAAGGCGCGAAAACAACCACCGTTCCGACCGTCACTGGAATTTATCACAGGAGCACCCGCAAACTACAAACAACTATTGAAAAACTGCTGGAATGATTACCCTGAATCGAGGCCAAATATCAAAGAAATAAATCGTACACTTCGAGAAATGATGCCCAAATCAGCGTAAGTAATATTCAATGCTCTAATGCTTACAATAGCAAGATGAAGTGAAAACTTTTCATTTGAAATCGTGTACTGTATAGACAAGGTCATTTTTTATATATCACAAAATATTTCTCACCTGTTTAAAAAATATAAAAGCTAAATTTTTATCACGGCTTCAGAAGCCTTTTGCTCAAGGTTATACTGTTGTTGTTGTGCCCATTAGAAATTTTTCCGATTTTAAGTTTTGTAGCCCATTTTGAACTTTTTGCCTGACCACCTGTATACATACAATACAACTTTTAGCTGCACTCGATACCTATAGGCAATCTTAGATATAAACTGCCTTTTATTATGCAACATCGTCTAGTAGGGGTATATTAGAGGGTTGTTAGTATAATATGTTAGTTGGTGGTCGGTGCTTACTATGGGAATGTCAGTGAAAATTAGTGCTTGACGGTTGTAAGTTAGTAAATGGTTGGTGTAAATTAGTGAGGGTTATTGTAAACTAGTGAGTGATGA
This sequence comes from Morbakka virulenta, assembly GCA_003991215.1. Taxonomy (NCBI): domain Eukaryota; kingdom Metazoa; phylum Cnidaria; class Cubozoa; order Carybdeida; family Carukiidae; genus Morbakka; species Morbakka virulenta. Next base: position 1,416,787 of record RDPX01000067.1, read on the forward strand.
ATGTAAAGTGATGGATAGTGCTTATGGATAAGATCAGCATGGCGACAGAAAAACCTGCTTATTGACTTTAAGATTTTTTGTTATACAAACTAACGTATTTTCACGGTTAACTTCACACTCTCGACTAAGCGCGCCTCAAATAAACGTCACCCACGAGTAAGCGCCCCCGATTTTTATTTTTATTTACATTGGGTTTTAATATCTGCATATGGTACAATGAAATAATTTAGTACAAACTTTTTTCTTCTTCTCGTTTTTTTTTCTTTTTTCTTTGTCAATTTTGGAATAAACACTTACTCAAATAAGATTCCTCTTCGAAGGGCGCTTTTTAATAAGTGCCTTAAGCTTTTATTCAGGTAATCATACAGTAATCATCATTTGTTTAAAAGAATCGACTTAAGTGTTAACTGAAACTTAAGTATTGATTCAAAATTGTCGTCTTATTTTTTCACTGTATTTATTTCTAAACCTGGAATGAGAAGTTACTTTGGCGTCTTTTCACATAACCCCTTACAGACTCTATTCTGAACACCTGCTATCAGATGTCGGTTTTGTTAATTGATAGAAATACTAGTATTTTGATCCATTTCTTCTGACTCTTTTTATTGGTAGAAAAATGAGCCTTGTTGATCATATGCTCACTATGATGGAAAAATACACCAATAACTTGGAAGATAAAGTTGCAGAGAGAACACAACAGCTGGAAGAAGAAAAAGTGAAAACAGAATTACTGCTGTATAAAATGTTACCAAAGTATGTAAATAAGTTCTTATGCTAAAACATATATTGTATAAGTTTATAAGAGAAATGTTAATCACGAAAGGTGATTTGAGCATTTGCTTGACCTATGTTCAGTGCACCGAGCTGTGTGCAAGTCAGAGGACAAAGTCTTGACAGAACGTTAATCGCTGCACGCATATTTTTCACTTTTCAGGCCCACAACTTCTTTCTCTTTTTATTATTTTTATAACAGACTTAAGGAGCATGATAAACATTTAATATTTGATTACCTGGTAACCTCACTTCTTTGCATTTAATAGTTATATTGCATGGTTTCAGGATTTAGACATAAACAGTACTAAAGTTAAAAGTAATAGTTACACTAGATATGCAAGGACAACAATAGACAACAATCAATTCATATGCAAAGATGAGTTAAGAGAGAAGCTGAAACTTAGAAATGTCAAAGAATATGTACAGTCATGTCGAGTTATGTCGTTTAAGATGGTTTGTACACCTAACAAGAATAAACGATGAAAGCCGGCTCAAAAACATATTACGCTTTAGTGTAACAGATGGCCGTCTGATTGGTAGTCCAAGAAAACGACGCTTGGACAAGATCAACAACGACATGAATTCATTAAAGATTAACGCTGAAACAGCACTCTACCGACAGGAACGCATCTAACACTGCTGATGGGGACGAGAGAGAAAACGTCCGATACATAGATATGAAGAAAAAAAACCCTTTGTTTGGGGTACATGTTATAGCTAGTAGTCTGGCACAAATAGGTCCTAATGCGTCCAAACCAAGCGATGTGATCGTTAATAGATACAGGACTAAAATCACTGGTTTTTAGGAGAGACTATAGTTGTGTAAAACCTTTAAATTTACTGCAACATGAACAATCAGGCAATTCCTTAATTCACTAAAAAATGACACTCAATATTTCATGAAACTAAAGGTTTCAAAAAACCCTATGATCACGCTGTCGGCAAATACTATTTGAGGGAAGTCGTTTTGTAATTAGTAAGAAAGGCGTAGAAGCATGAGCAACGGCATGAATTCATTAGGAATTAAAACTGAACTACCATTCGACTGACATGAAAAGAGAATATCAAGCCAAAAGAAGGCATATTCATGGAATCTGTCGAATTCTCATTGACCGGAAAGAAGAGACAAACGCGTATGATGGATGATAGATGCAAAGTAACATATTATGGGCAAAATATCAAAGTTATTTGGCAAACAAAATGCAAAAGAATTGAGGTTTAGAAATATTGTTACATTCTGGCTTTTGTCTTTTGAATCATTACAAATAAGAAACCCCTTTCATCGCAGGTTCTGTTGAAAAAGTTATCTTTCCATAACTTATTCCAATTACAGATTTCTGTAATTCGTGTGTGTGTGTGTGTGGGGGGGGGGGGGGTTCTTCCAGCGATAATATATGCTCTACATGAAATAGTTGGCAACGACGATAATAACAGTTTTAAAGGTGATGTTGGTAGTGAAAATTTTGTCAGTGATAGTAATGATAATAATTTTGATGATAGTTATGAGCATAATGATGATTTTTATTATGATTGTTATCACTATGGTAACCGGATTTACTTTTCTTTGTAACAAGCTGCATAAGCAATAAAGCTGTGTAATCTCATTGAATTCGCCCGTTATTTCTTTAAGAGAATAGGGTACAAAGTTGAAATAAATGTTTGAATTAAGTTGGATTAGGTAATCCATTTTAATTCAAACATTTATTGCAATTTTTTACCTTATTCTCTTGAGGAAATAACGTGTAAATTCAATGAGATTATACAGCTCTATAGCTTATATAGAATTAAGGCAATTTAAGATGAATTACTTAATCCACCTTAATTCAAACATGTATTTCAATTTTGTACCCTATTCTCTTATGTAAATAACGGGCGAATTCAACGAGGTTATACAGCTATATATCTTTTGCAGCTTTTTCACAATGAAAATAGTACATGATGATGTACCTGAAAAACCAATTTTTCTTTCTTTATTCCACTGACTACAGTCACTGGATTTAAATTAGTGGAACATATATTTGGAATATAATTTGAATTTGTGTAATAAAACCAAATTGACTAGATGATATGGTTTTTACTTACGAATCATGTATTTATAACTAACATGAATTACGGATAAATATGTAATTAATACTGAACACGGAATAATGTTCCTTGTTCTTGTGGCACGCCGGCTTTTCTTTTGCTTCTTAGATTACTTTTAATCATGTGTCAATGCCTTTTAATCATAATTTGGAATTGTATTTTAGCTTTAATCCTTTTAATTTTGAATTGCTACTTAGCAAATATTTGCGTTGTCTTGATAAGAAGAACTGTGTAGCAGTTGATAGTATATTTCACGCTTTCTTCCTCTATTACGTTATTACGTTACTCCAATTACTGGTGTTTTTGATGTGTGCTTTTGATATGACAAGTCCTATATTTCTTCTCTGGTAAGGTTGTTTTATCTACCTTTTCTCAAGTAAAACCCAAAATATATCAAGGTTATAAATAAAAATTCTTAGGAATATGGAATGATAATGTTAATCGCACCAAAGACAGGGTATATTAAAAGTATATTAATAAGATATTAACAAAGGAATATTAAATGTCATCTGCAACAGTGCTCTACCACATTAAAACGTAGTAGATTGTGAAAGACATGAAACTCTGAGTACTGTAAAGTTAGAGTTTTTCTTATTCGTACATCTGATTATATAAATAGGACAAAAATGCATCAAGTGTCCCTTAAAAGTTTTGCATTTTTCATTATAAATACATTTTATAACGTAATTAAGAATTATTACCATTTTAGAAATTACATGTTCAGGTTTGTGTTTCTATTTTAGGTCAGTAGCTAACGAACTAAAAGCAGGCAGGCCTGTTGTGGCAGAGAACTTTGACAGCGTCACCATATTCTTCAGCGATATTGTCGGGTTCACAAAGCTGGCATCAGAAAGTACTCCGTTCCAGGTTGTAGATCTTCTAAATGACCTCTATAGTCTCTTTGATCAGGTTATAGAGAGCTATGATGTATACAAAGTAAGTTATGTGAATAACAGTGGGTTTTTTTAAATTGGGCATAAATCTTTTGATCAACTTTTACACTGAATAAAGAAATGTTCATGTTACCCAACCAATTAATTATTGGAAATATAACCTCAATCTCTCACACTCTGAGGGTCAGATTCTTAATTATTCGCACGTTTGACTTGCTCCTACTGAGTTGCCTTGTGATCAATGCCAGAGGACAGGGTAGTTTCATCAGAATAAATGTTGATGAACTGAGGCAACTTACAGGATGATCATTGATGTATAGAAGGAAGAAAGGTGGACAAAGAATAGAAACATAGGAATATCAGCGTCAATAGAAACTCGTCAGATGTAATTTCAACCAATTTGACACGCATTATACATTCTGAGGGAAAAGACTGAAGGATTCCAAAAACTGTTCCATAAATACCATAACCAGAAAGCTTATGAAGCAGGCTGGCGTACCACAGCGTACTAAATGCCTTCAAAATATCAAATATCGGGATTCAATATTTCTCTATAACTGGTATCCTTAATGAGCTTTCTTGTCTAAGGGCAAATAGATACAACTGCCTTCACTTTTTCCTTGCTTACTGGTTGAGACTTGTGATGAAGGAAAGCAAATTCTCAACATTTGATGTGTAGGGATGGAACGAACACTTTGCGTGGTTCAACTAGAAGGTAGAACTGACTATTTTGTGAGCCTAACTGTTAACTTGTTTTGATGCCCATTCTTGTCTGGCATAATCTCTGAAAAAATCGGCTGTGCCCGAAGTATAAAAATCATGGGTGCTTAGCGCATTTTCTTTTAAGTCCTTGAATGATTTAAACAACTTTTAGATTGCAACATATTCATACAGTTATGTTTTTGGTACTTTACAGCAGACAACAGGCGATTCGTGGTATTGTGGGTTTCCTTCACGTCAACTGAATGTTCAATAGGTATTGATGAAAATTTATTTCCATTATTCAGAAAACTTCCTTGAGATTTTTGTTAGACGAATCAATTAAAGGTCTTAATTCCACGACATCATAATTTAGACCCATTACTTGTATCTAACCAGTAATGTTGTTTCAATAAACGAAGGTCAGTGAAGACGCTTTATCCAACGTAAAGAATTTTCAAAATTCTTTTTAGCGGTATCGATACCAATAGAGCGTTTCTCTTTCCGTTAGTAAATGCTTCTTTCAAAGACATGAACCCAATAATTACTAGACTGTTTAGAAAGGATCAAGTAAAGTGTCGAGTTGTTAATCTTGGCACAAGTTACTGGTAAACAGTCGTTCTCCTTCTTCTGGCTTATATACACTAAGCTCATTTGCATCTGTCATGTCATTAGATTCAGAATCAAACCTAGATTAAATGATGACGTCAAACTCAGGAACGGAAAATAAGGACTGATTTTATGGGACATCAGGGTCTGGCCACAAGGGATTGATTTTATGGGACACCATGGTATTAAAAATAGTACTTTTTCTTGCGATTTATGTTTCTTCTTTATTGGCCATGTAGAAGTAGCCGTCAGTAACGTGAGCTTTCCCTTTCCTCCAAATCATTAGGACACCAACTATCGTACTCTTTCTTTTCTTATTCCTCCAATTCCGTACATTCTGCATACATGTTTTACAGCATACATGGGAAGAGAATGGCGTACTCTCTTTCTCTTCCTTTCCAGATGTGTGTTTTTGGCTTAAAGTTCTTAATGGACCAAATTCTGGCAAATACTAACAGTACCTGTTATTATCCGTACAATAACGGTCCATAGCAATATAATTCCAGTGTTGCAGAAAGAAAAAGGGTTGATTAAACCTGTAATGGTCACATAGCTCTAATTAGCCTTATAAATGTTGCAACGTAGGCATTATGTTAAGAGTTCTGAGTGCCGTGGCTCAATGGTTAGTGCAACTGCACCTTAACCAAGAATTCTGGGCTCGATTCCCCGATTCCTCGGGTGACTTTGGAACTTCATGAAAAAAGCCATTGGTTGAAAGGGCATCCGCCCAAGAAATTCCTCACTACCAAATCGAAGTCCCTGTGAAGGGCACCGTCTGAGCCCCAGTTACTGTAGAAAAGTGACGTTAAAAATGTGCAAGGCATTTTTTATTATTTACTTGGGACGGAATGTTTTTATACAGTGAAATATTGGTTATGTTGAAGTTTAACTTTGCAATCTATATTCTTCACCTTATAATACTCTTCTGCTTTATTGCACCATAACCTCATCAGGCCGGTTTTTACTTGAGCAACTTCGTCAGCAAATTCGTCAGTAATTGAAAATTATTTTTTCTTTCAATAAGCTTAAGACCCGATTTCTAAATTTTTTAGAAGCTTCACAAAGAACTATGTTCTATAAAACACATCTTAGATATAACACAGGAAAACACAAAAAAAACATTGTTTCTTAACTTGGAAAATAAAGACTGTTTGTTTATTTGTAACAAGCTGTATTCCAAAAACAAAGTTAGTTACAACTATATTTAGGTACAGGAGAAAATATTTAAAAAAAAATTAAGTACTTAATACCACAGGACTCATAATTTTTCGAAAATACCTTTAAGAAAAACCTAATGTCACTGTTAACGTTTTAGAATTGCAGGAGTATAAACATAAATATACAGATATGACTTAATGAATAAGGTTAGCTTTCGTGAATGATGGAAAGGGACATTTTGCATCAGTGTTTTTAACAAAATGGGGTACCCAGTACTACAAATATCAAGATATTTAGATAACACCAATGAGAAAACACCAATGTTGTTGATAAAGTTCTAGAATTTCACGAGTGTAAAATATGGGTATGCAAAAATGACATAAAAAACACGTTTAGCTTTCCAGAATGATCGGAAAAGTCTTTCACATACATATTTTTCACAAAACCTAGTATCCAAAACAGAAAAAATCGTGATTTTATACTAAGATCAATAACAAAGGTCCAAAGTTGTGTTAAACATTGTAAAATTTTACGAATATAAACATGTATTTGCAGAGATGGCATGAAAATCAACGTTTAGATTCTACGAATGATTGAAATCAACTTTATGTATACATTTTTAGAGCACTTTTTTCTGCAATAGCTCATATAACAGACATTAATATCTGCCATCCTTTTGTATGAAGCAATTTAGCGGTCACTAAAGAGTCGAATAGTATAAATAGTGCCATTAACATTGTGTTTAGTGAATTTTGAAAAATATTATTAACAAAAGGTGTACAAGACATTGACAAATGTAACATTACTGCTATGTGAATCAAAAACAATATACAAAATTTCAATAAAGTGCCAAGATATTTCTATTAACAATAGCACTAACATTCATACTACCGAAAACAGAGAACACATTTCGAAGAATAAGCCACATATCTCGGATCTAAATGGAATTTCAAAAGGCACTAACAACAAGATTAAAAAGTATGCATACTTGAATGCAAGATCTTACCTCGATTTCATGGTATTGGATTTAATTGCCTGAAATTAGATCAAAATATGTAATGTATTTTGAAATATCAAATTAGTAAGTAACATAAAGCTATACACTGGTGAGAGTCGCCCACAACCGAATGTGGGGAGAGTACAGCTCATAAACGATTCCTTAACAGCGATATTTTCGCAAAATTTGTTGTAAATAAGATTTTCAGGCTTGCGGAAATCAAAATTAAATTATCAGTACATTATATAAACAACATAAAATATAACATAATAAATATTTATTTAAAAAATGTATTGCCAATTCAGTACAATGCATTTTTTTTGTAGGTAGAGACCATTGGTGATGCTTACATGGTAGTTTCTGGTCTGCCAATAAGAAATGGCAACCTCCATGCAGGTGAAGTAGCTACTATGTCCTTAGATTTATTGCATCATGTGAAAGACTTCGAGGTTCGGCATAAGCCGGAAGCAAAACTTCAGCTTCGAATCGGAATTCACACAGGTATTTTTAATTTTATCTTATTCGATTTTCGATCCAACTTAGTTTGTTAAAACAATAATATTCTTCCAGAAATCCAAGTAAGACCTTACATATTCACACCTTTTAAGCATTACTGATTTTTCCTGGAAGTGCATGCCGCGATTTCAAACAGAATATTACCTATGTGCAATCACTTTATTTTAAGTCTTGTAAAATGCTTACGTAAAGTCAGCTGATAAAACTTTCGATGAAAAACTATTGCCTGTCCCTAGCTTGAGATACCAAATCAACTTTGTAAGAATTTTCGATGCTATGTTTCAACAATCAATCAAAATACCGTTATTATTATTATTGTTATTATTATTATTATTATTATTATTATTATTGTTGTTGTTGTTGTTGTTAATATTGTTATTGTTATTATTATTGTTGTTGTTGTTGTTGTTAATATTGTTATTGTTATTATTATTATTATTATTGTTGTTGTTGTTATTATTATTATTATTATTATTGNTATTATTAGTATTATTATTATGATTATTATGATTGTTGTTGTTGTTGTTTTTGTTGTTGTTTTTGTTGTTAATATTGTTATTGTTATTATTATTATTATTGTTATTATTATTGTTGTTGTTGTTGTTGTTAATATTGTTATTGTTATTATTATTATTATTATTATTATTGTTGTTGTTGTTGTTATTATTATTATTATTATTATTATTATTATTATTATTATTATTATTATTATTGTTGTTGTTGTTGTTAATATTGTTATTGTTATTATTATTATAAGGTCATCATCGTCTGAGTCATTTTACAACTGGTAACAGTGTTAAATCCTTAACCCAAAATCCCTATTTCTTTCCGTCGCTTTTTTTTCATAAAGAGCTCTTTTACCGATTGGCCTTTCCGATGCCCACTTTTTATCCCACTCTAGCCTTTTCACAGCGTGGCCCAGCTATTTAGGCTGTTTTTTTCTTGATACTAACAACAACATTGCTATACTTCTGACTTTTAAAGTCGTTTCATTTTTAATCCATTTATTTTCTCTCTTTAATTTTTTTTTAATTTTCTCTTTTTAATTTTATTTCTGATTTATAGATCTTTATTTGAAAGTGGGCACAAGATGCCAAAAAACCGTACTCATAAAACAGCACTGCTAGTAACCATAATGTTTCTAGAAACCTCTATGTCGTTATCTCAATGTTAGCATATTACAACATGTTGTACAGACTTGTATAAAATAAAATTGTCATTGCCAGCCGAGATTTTTTTTTCAATACATTTCCCTTCTGTTGTAATTGAACTGCCAAGATATTTTAAATCATTGAACTCCTGAAAAAATATACTTGATTCCGTAGAATGAGCACTTTCTCGTGTTACTCTTACTTTCAAATGTCAAGGAGCAATCGGTTAATGGCTAGTACAGTTGCACCGTAACCAAGAGGTTCCGGGTTCGTTTCCCCAAGCAGCTGAAAGCAATTTTAAACTTTACAAAAGAAAAACCCATTGGTTGGTCTCAGGAAGAGCAAGAAATTCCTCACCGCCAAAACTAAAGTTCCTGTGAATGGCACCATCAGAGACCCAGTTACCCGAGAGATATGACTTTAAAACCAAAAAAAATTAACTGATTTTAAATTAAACCGATCTGGCGTCCAAATTTTAATCGAAAACTCTAAATAGTTTCTTACAACGAAATTTTCTGGAAATTTCTAAAGATGTTATCAATCCTTAAAAGTTGGCTTTTAATCCGCATTATAATTATTTACTCGAAATATGCAGCTATCTAAAAATTTAGTAATTTTCTTAGTTATATTTTAACTTAATAAAAATCATGTATTTACTTAGACTAAATCCTAAGCCATGGGTCATGACACAAAAATGTTAAGACTTGGCATTGATTTTTTACAACGATGATGCAATTAATTACACAGTTAATCTGAGTTGGTGCATCCGCGCACCACCCTGCTTTGGTGGTGACGAGACTATTCATACAGGTATTTCAATGAATTAGACTTGATTGGGTGGAATATGTAGGATTTTAGCGGGAAAGGAATGAATATCTTCCCCTTTTCTTCCTTCTTTTTTCTATTCATTATTCTTATTTTTTCTTTTCTTTCTTTTTTATTACTTTCATTTTTTTTCTTCTCTCTAATCGTTCCGTATTCCTTTTGTAACTCATCCACTTCAATTTTTCTCTTTTCTACTACTTTTTTTCATCAAGGGACAACAAATTTTGCTTTGCCAGCTCAGACTATTCTGAGAGATTTGCCTTCACAGATCCTTTCTTTTACATTGACCTTGCTGTTGTTTATCCATCTTTGTTTTGATTTTTCTTTCCGCTCCTTTCTGGTAGGATTAATTTTTTTTTCTACGCACTTATCCACCCTTCTTTAAAAATGACAGAAATCGAAAATTTCTGTCTTTATTTTATATTTGACATAATATTCGTGACTAATGAGATATCAACACACTAGGATTTGTTATTAATTAGTAAATTTGAGTGCTTCATTTCACAAAGCTATTACGATTAACTTATTCTAATACAATTTAACCTTCATTTGGCGCTTTTAGCAGCTGTGAAACTACTTTGATTGCAAAATGTGACTTCTTGTTTTTTCTTGATCCTTTTATTAAACATACTATTTAAACTTCTTTTCAGGCTGCTGTGTAGCCGGTGTTGTAGGCCTAAAAATGCCTCGTTATTGCCTTTTTGGGGATACTGTCAATACAGCTTCAAGAATGGAGTCAAGTGGTTTAGCTCTTCGCATTCATGTCAGCCCTGAATGTAAAACAGTACTGGATGAACTTGGTGGTTTTATTTTGGAAGAAAGAGGAGCTGTGACGATGAAGGTAAATCAGTCTTTGTTTGTTTACATATTTGCCTCTTTTGATTTGAAACAACGCCCAGAAGAAACAAACAATCTCTATCCATCTATCAATCCATCTTTCTTTTTATTCATCTATCTATCTATCTATCTATCTATCTATCTATCTATCTATCTATCTATCTATCCATCTATCTTGTAAGTGTGAATGTCGTGATATTTTTAATACTACAAGTAATACGAGAAAGGTTTTTATCGGAAGTCTAATGAAATGTAGAAGTATTATATTATTTCGTTAGATCAATATTTCGGACTTAAAAAATGGCAGTTTGTTTTTTTGCTAAACAAAATGAACGATATAAACTTATTATAGGTCTTTAAAAAGTTCTTATTCATGTTGTTGACTTACATAAAAGTAGCCCAATACTTCAATGCAGTAATAATATTATGTGTTTTTATCAATGTAAGTTTACTTTTTGAAGAAAGCTTTAAGTGAAGGAAAGAGACTTCTCATGAAGTCACATTAAGGTAGGCCGATCCCGGCATGGAGAGCACTTGACGCAATGGGGTGTCTGCCTTGTGCACTTTTTCCAAACCATACAATCTGGGACGTTGGCTTCCCGGAGGCTTGTTCTTGTTGAACAGCTCGTCATCAATCTTGCCAGCATTCTTCATGGTAGTCAGCTTAGCCTGGATTCGTTCTTCTTCTTTCAAGGGATATCCTAAGGTGATAGAGTAGATAGAGTATTCAATATACAATGCTTTTTTTCAAGCTACTAGATAGCTTGTATTGCTTGGTGACAACAACATTGTAAACAGAAGGTGTGAAATGAAATAAGAAGGGAAGAGGACACAGAGAGATGCCATACCATTAGAGACATGTTCACAAAGATGAAGCTTTAAGCAAAAAAAAAGCTCATAGAAACCTCTTTATGATCAGCATTTTTTTGTATTTGTCAAATGCACATTATCAGAACAACAGGTCTCAAAATACATGTGGAAAAAAAAGAAAAGACATGGTCAGGAAGAATCCTAAGTTTAGCTGAAATCAATAAGAATGAATACATAAAAATATGAGCGGAAACAAGGGAGACGAAGACTTATTTATGATGCATATGAAAAGTGTGAATGTCATCTGTCTTGCTAGGACCAGGGTATTTAGAGCAAGATAAAGACAGAACTGCAATAATGAATCAGTTAGAGGAGTTGGAAAAGGATATTTAATTAATTGCATTGTTTAAACCGATTGTGTTGTAACATAAGTTAACAATGTAATTTGCCATGCAGCTTAAAGATTTAGGAATCTTGAAATTCTTCTGAGTGCCATTGCATATGAATTAATCAAGATCGACAATGTTATCACACAAAACGCATTTTCGACCGCATCATTCATATTTAAGTCAGGCCAGGTTCTGCCTGCTATTGGTAACATATAACCCAGTGCAACCTGTTTCATGGACTGGTGGTCGGTGGCCAAATCGGCTCACCCTTCTTCACCTCGGTTAAGTAAGGAGGGTGGCTAGCAACCTCGCACAATTTTATATAAGACTTTTGAAGGAGCAAAGAATTTCCTCGGGACCAACAGCATGCTAGTTAGATATTGTGTCTCAATGAAAACACATTGAGACAAACCAATAGGAAACCATCCTCGTGCAATCGTTGCCATGGATATCATGAATCAGTCGGAAAAAAACAAAAGAACTGGCGTTAAAGGGAATTTTTAATCAAGGTCTCGTGTCCTGTAGAAGTAGCAATGCTCTTCAGGTAGTCATTAAGTAAAAACCGTGTAGTGAACGTAAAATAATTGGAGCATGGAAGGTGGGGACTATTCTAAGTAGAGAAAAGCTAAAAACATCAAAGGAGAGGTAGCCAGATATTAGTTGAACATATTGAATTTAGGTAAGAAAAGATGGAAAAATCAAGATGACTTTTGGAGCGATTAGGTAAGAGTGATATATGGTGGAGGAAATGAAATTCTGGACAAAGAGTTACCGAGATTACACAGTGATAGACCCATGTCAATGAGATTAAGAGGAACACCACTTGATGTACTCATGTTAATTTTTTTATGTCTACCTCTTCCGACGATAAGGTGGGAGTGGATGAGATGTATGGCGAATCTGAGAAACTGTTGAAGGAGGAAAAAGTAATCACATACACAGTTGTTCCGAGTGACTTTAATGTAGTAGGTGGAGAAAGAAGAGTGAATTAGACTGGCTAGAATAAAGGTGACCCTCATGGACTAAGAAACGAACATGTGAGAGATACAGAACTGATTGGGTTCAGTATGACGTATAAATTTGTGTAATGCAAAATTACATCATAAATAAGAGATACAGAAACAACGTTAAAGACGCATGATCTTACCCAATTGCATAGGGAAATACAGATTATAATCTGGTTGCAATTATAACTTTGCTGAGGGTCAAGAGAGTAAAATCAACTGAAAAAATCCCAAACTGGAGGATTGGGAAAGTAAAAGGTCCAGAAGGTAAATATTTCAGAGCAGTAATGGAAGAGTCTGTAATAGTTTGCCAAGATCAAGCAAACAGATTGAATCCAAGTGAATGGATGCAAATGTCTAATGCACTATTTTAACAGCTAATTCTTTTGAAACATTAAAAATGTTTTGTATGGAAATCATTTTGGAAAGCATTTTGCATTCTTTTAAACACGTGTTTGTTATTTTGTTTTTCCACAGGGAAAAGGAACAATAACAACTTATTTTCTAGTGGGAAAAGACAGTTTTAATAAGCCTTTGCCAGATATAAGAACTGCTGCTAATCTTGAGGATCATACTTTTAAGTAGCAAATATCAATGAAAATGATGAATTAAGTTAATGTAGAAAGATATCTTTATTTTTTTATATGAAATCAAGTTGTTATGGATACCCCTTGTGTTACTGCAGTGTTACTTGCAATCTTTTTTGTCAGTTACTGTTATTTCCAAACATATACGTATTCGGTATAAATTATCGAATTTGAACCTCAATTATCCGAACAAGAGGGACGAGAAGCAATTTTTTCGGATAGCTGATTGTTCGGATAACTGATTATTTATAAACAAACGACACCTTACTCAATATACATGTACAGGTATTTACGTTAGAATACACGATTACGTAAATATTTTCCCGGACCAAAAGGTCTTGTTCGGATAATCGGTGTTCGGATAATCGAGGTTCAATTGTATGTATGTATATATATGTATATATATACAATACATATGTGCTATTACACAAATTATATTTGTATATAATATATATGTATATATATATATATATTTACAGAGGCTTAAAGGGCTACCATTAAAAGTGTTGCTGCACACATATTATATATGTGTCCCATTCAATTTCACTAGTATCTAATTAGGTTTTTGTCTAATCGTCTTCTTTTCTAATTTTGTTTTATGCATTTTATACCTCCATAAATCCTGTATGAAATATTGTTGCCACGTTTGATCAGCTGCTTCTACTCCTACCTGAATCTTCTTCGACCCAATCGAAAGTCGAGTTTCCGACCTCATTGACCCTGAGTTTTTATGAATTCTATATTACTTTCACATCGTCAGGCCGTGACATCTATTTTACCTTTCTACAGTTATCTTCATGGATGATGCAGCCAGGAGTTTTCTATCCATGAGCACCCCTTAAAGACTGGCCCTCATCTTACTTCTTCTTCAAGGTAACTTTATCGATTCTCTGTCGTTCCTATTTGCAGGTCTTTCACCTATCTCATCAGTTTCTTTCTTTGCATTGCTACGCTCTGGAATTCTGTCTCTTCGTCTTGCTCCCAAGTTGACCACAACTGCAATCGTTTCACAGTTCTCAGTAGCAAGTATCTCATAGCTATGTCTTCTAATTACGTTACCGGTCCTATTTGTGCCCTCCTTCCTCCAGCTCTTAATATTTTCAGTGGCACTGTAGCCTATTCATAAAAGGTATAGTTTGAGAGACCTTCTAAAAAGAATATTTATTTGCTGTATCTGTTTTGGCTGGCTGGGAGGTCAATTCAAAAGGGTTATGATTCATTTTACACTACGGATTACTTTCTTTCCAGAAGTTGACAAAGTGAATGCACTAAATGATCTTTTCAGAACAGACAAGTGCAGAAAACTATGAGTAATACTCTGAGAACATCATTATCATACCCATCGAAAACCTACAACCGGGTATATTTTAGTCTCATACTCAGGTCTCTAGAAACTAGTCATTAAACAATGCGTTTTTTCCTTTTTTCACCAAAATTCAAGGCTGGATGTCACTTTAATTTCAAAGGTTACGTTCTTTATTTGATTTTTTACTTTGTAGCTTTTTCTGTGTTCATTTGTTGCTTTTTCCTCCTCTTCCGATCTCGAGCAAATTATCTGTACAAATTAAGTAGTAATCCACTTTTAATGAGGAAATGACTTACGCGCAGTACTTAAAGAGACGTAGCTGAGGCTCCTCCCGGGAACCTGTCTCAAACAGCCGTACCTAGTCATTTTAGTAGCCTGACAATGGGAAAAATATCTGTCGACATGTTGCTCAGTAATTTAGAAACTTTGTAATGGAGGAAGACAGAACGTATACTTTTTGAGCATAAGATAGAAAAATGAAAGGCTCAGACAGCTAATATTAAGTGACATTTTTTAAATGGAACACTTTTGGCGTCTTTATTTTACTTGTATTTTACCTCATAATTTCATAAATTGTATTTTTAAGTCATTTAATAATTTTACTTTGCTGGACGTTTTTTGAGAATATAGGCTCCCCGAGTTATGGGTCTTCTTTTTCTTCCTCGTGTGCCTTGTCTGGAACAGATATTGGAGATCATGGCTCTCCAATCAGATCTGTTCTCTGTCTGTCTTAGAAGGTCGCACTTGCTGGCTGTCTTTGACAATCACGATTTCAGACTTCCAACAAATGTTATCCTTTGCCGATCCCTGCTACGTTTTCCATCAATCTTTCCTGTAAGGGCCAGGTGTTCTAAGCTTTTGTGACGACATATGTGCCCCAGAAATTCCATTTGTCTTTTTCTTATAGTCTTAATTAATGACCTTTCTGTATTAATTTCTTTGAGAATTGATTCGTTTGACCTTTTCTCTGTCCATGATATTTTCATCATTGAGTTATGTGTACTCTTCCTTAATTCGCTGAGGTGCCTAGTTAATTTTTTACTGACGGAAAGCTAATGCTAAGCTAAAAAGCAGACAGACATTTTTCTCATTCATTCTAAATTTTTATCAGTTTTAAAAACTGTTCTAGTAGTTACAAAAAAGAAGTGAAAAACAGTTAAACTTGATCATACGAACATCAAGCTGTAAAGCTCTTTGGACTGTTTCTGTTTTGACAGTAAACAAAGAAAGCAAGATAAATAGATTTTTGAAAAGATTTTTTCCTGACAAAGTTCTTTCTACTGCAGATTTTGTAAAAGCAAAAAAAAGAGCTATTTTCAAGCATTGTTTTCATGGTGTAAAAAGTCACTGCTTTTTTTGCTACTTAATTACATTTCGATAATTTGTTTGCAATATGGTAAACAACGAAGACGCCATCGCAAGAAATTAACCTAAAATGTACGTGTGTACCAGAGCTACAAATACCTAGAAGATGCCTGAAATATTTTACTTAAAATATGCCTTTGGAAAAGAGCTATTGATTCATTTTGATGCACAAAAGAAAGATCTAGATTCTGAAAACCAGTAAATGTAATCACGAAGGGTATTTAGTTTCAGAATAAAACATTCTTTCAACCATTTGATCCTTGATTAAAATAAAAGACGCTTTTTATTTTGAATAAATATGTAGGATTTAGAGGATCATATCCTGTATTTAAACTTCATTTATTTAAAAGAATTAAAAGGTGAAACCCTTAAAGTTATAAAAGTGCCGTTGACATATATTATCCTTGGTACAAATTAGAATTTCTTAAAACAAATATCAGTTACTGTATGTTTTGTTAATAATTATTAGATATATTTGTATTGACACTGTGTAATATTAGTTGAAGCTCCTGCGCTCTTTCTATAGAATCTGATATGTACATGTTGTGAGTAGTGACAGGAATGTTGGTATTTTGCTTGTTAATTAGCATTATTATAATTACTAGATTTACTACCACCCGTAAAATTCAGCATCATTTAATACATTTTCCACACCCTGTCAATTAAGCACAATGTAGATATTTAATCTGTAAAACTATGCATAACCTTTATACCGCCAGGCGTTAAGCACTATGCCGTACACGCCTTGAAGTAAGAATCTACCGCCCTTTTTTCTGGTTCGTGCTTTGGTTTCAGAGATGTCCAATTGTTGATATCTATACAAGGCATATTGTTTTTCTTTGAAAAATATGTCTAGTGCAACCATTAAATGCTTATCCACTCCTCATGTTCATTATTTAGAATTTAATCTACGTATCTATTAGTTATTTCTGCTACATAATTCTAAGTTTGAACTGGAGCAAATTCCCCACTCCCCCAGCCTTGTGAGAAAATAATGAGTCTTAATTTCTACGTATAAAATTTTAAATGTGCGTCTCGATAGGATTGTGTATAGTTACTGAGAGTAGACTGTCATTTTGTCTAAAGAGGTTCCATTGTGCTCTAAATTTTAGGAATTTGAATTGTATCACTATTAAATTTGGTCTTGCCCTCTAGCAAGAGCTGCGACAAAATAATAGGGGAAAAAAGAGTCTCCGTTTTAATTTAAGCCATTATTGCATTATTGAGTATCGTCAAGTGCGGATTTTTACTTTTAAGTTGTAAACTATGTATGATTTAACAGGTTCTGGTAACTGCGTTTTGACTATGTTTTTTTAAGCTATTCTTTTTGTTGTAAATATTTTAGTCTTTCGGAAATGCACATTCGTTTTCAAACTTGGTTGCTCTGGAAGCAAAACTTCAAGAAAAATGTATATTTTTTACATGTTGATGATAAAAAATTCATTTAAAATTTAAATGTTTTGAAATTCCTGCCTTTTCGTTGTTACTGCGCTATACACGCAACAATAATTGTTGGAATGCTAGTGAGATGTGGTGTGGGTGGGTGGTAAAGTTCTCTGTTGGAAGGAGTTAATTGCTTAATAGTAGATTACGTTTTTCAGTCAAATATTTAGCCTAATGTCTATATTGAACTTATTATATACCAATGGTTGTTAGATCTTGTAATTCGCAAACGGCAAAGAGGTATTGCGAAATAACGTCAGAGTAATACTCATTCACTATCCAGTTGGCATGTATCCATGGCTTGCAAAGTTGTGTCTTTTGACTGCTGCTCGCAGGTCTGTTCACCATTTGGTTCAGAGACCAGTGTCAGCTTCGTTTAGGTCCCAGGCCTTTAGATCTTGCTTTATTGTGACCTCCCAGTTTTTCCGGGTCTTTCCCTGTCTAAAGTACCTTCCACTTTCAGTTCCAGCAATTTCTTTGTCCATGACTCATTCCTCTTGACGTGTCCGAACCAACGCAAGCGTTTTTCACGAAGACTCTCGTGAAGCGGTGGTATGTAGAGCCCAGAGTAGAGTGTTCCAATGCCGGCCCGTTCTGTGAGTAAGTAATATCAAAATATTAGGCAGAACTTTAAAACAACGAACGCTAAAGTTGATGCAAATTCAAAACACTACTGCATATCAAAAGAGATTCTTATCTTAGTAGGAATACCGGCGGAGGAATACAGAACTAATTTTTTAAGAAATCATCGCAATTTTTCATGTCTTAGTGAAAAAATCCCTGCCAAACATTCGTATTTTTATTGTTATTTAAATCTTTTTTTAAGGTGATTCCATTTTTGCACCTGTATAATGCTAACTCAGATGTTTGTGTGATTGGGATAGCTGAGGCCCAATTTAAGGTAGTGGGGCATATGATGCATCACTAAAAAGCCCATAAAAATGTTGACAGGTAATGTTGCTTTTGGTGCAAAAAGTGCCAAAAAATCTTCAAAATAGTCTTTTGAGCATATTTTCCTGAAGGAATAAGATAAGGTTCTTTAGACCTTCACCAAGGATTACGTAGGGGAAAAAATTTTTAATACGTGTTAGCAAGGGCTAGCAAAGGATTAGCAGGAATTATTTGCGTTTCTAAGGGGTAGTAGGAGTTAAGGTAGATTACGAGGTGTTAACAGGAATTACAAGAATTTGTTATTAAAGGTTGTTATGGATTAATTAGGACCACGATGAGTTCTACTTGGCCAGTTTCTGCAATTGCCAGGTTTTTTTTCTTTTTGTTCTTCCAGTTTCAGTTCTTTTTAATCATTGCCTGGAACACCAACAAAAATTATTGTATTAGGATAAAAGTAATGAACGACTAATGATCTATTGTTGTTACGTTGTACATCGTTGTATTATTCTGCTGTTAGGATCAGGATTAGAGCAAATGCATATCATGGTTGCCTTATTGCATTTCTTACCACTTCAATGTTGAATACATCCAATGAAAACCTTTTAGGTCCACTCAGTGACCTTTTTGATCGGTTGCCTCAGTGAATATGATACAAAAGGTTTTTGTTGTCTCCACTGGATAGAATGGTTCTCGATTATGAACAGATTGTCACTGCCTCTGTTTAAGAAAAATCCAATGTTCATGCTTCTAAGAATGTTAGCGAGTATAACTTTAGATAAATGATTTATTAAAAATATAGGGAAACATCGCAGACCACTGAATAGCTTTTATCTAATTACTGAAAATTTAACTTGCATAAAGTCTCGTTGGGCTATTATTCTTGCGTAATAGCCTCGTGTCCATTACGCGACAAAAATGCCAGATATTTTAAACATCCTGCTAATATAATCATCAATTATTCTGTTTCTTAATTCTAAACATATCTTCAGTCCATTGTGAGAAACAAGTAAAAACTGTTTTTGATTAACTGATCTTTAGAATCTTTCATATTGGTTGTTTCATCGCGTTAGGTCAGTTCTGAATGAAAGTTATATGTGGATTACAATTCTTGACGAAATCAAAATCAGTTTAGTGGTAAGTGGTCTACGTCCTCTTACAAAGGGAACTGAAGACTTCATCAAGCTTATCTTTGCCAACATAATCATTTATTGGCTACAGTAGATACCCTCCTTGGAACGGCACAAAGCCTAAGGCAAGTATTGTCGATAACCACAAGACCTTGCAAGAACAGTCTCCAACTTTCCAATCCTCAGGTCCAGGGGAAAGTGCCCGAATTAGCAAATAATTAAACAAAACTTTTTCCTTCATCTATACACTTCCACGCCGAACGCTACCCTGACATTTGAGGCAAAGGAAAGATTAAATTAAATAATTTGCTTTTATATAATCTATACATGCCATTGCCAGGTTAGTATGTCTTTTCCTACAGTCCCTGAAAATAGTCTTATCAATTAAGAATTGCATCTCTTCTTCAGTTATTCCTATTAAGAGTTTCCACATCAGACGGAGGCATATAATAGGGCAACAGTTTTTCACAAGGTTATGTTTTGCACTCCTTTTGCCATAGCACTGTACGACCATAAGTCATCTATGCAGATAACTCATCTTCAAACTCCAGTATATTATTCAGTTGATTAGTAATTCTCATTTGAAGCTCATTAAGGAGCTAAATCCAATANTGACACCATTCGTAACATGCATTAACCTTCTTAAGACTAATGATATTGGAATTCATTTAATAAAAACAACAGAAATATCCCTCTCTTTATATCAACCTCACCAAGGTCTTCTCCATTGCATGTTAAGGAAGACTTTCATTGATCCATACTTTTTTGCAGAGAATTTCTCACATTCTCTGCAACTCCAAATATTTTCTTACACTCACATACCCAACTATTAGGAACAAATAATTTGCTTTTATATAATCTATACATGCCATTGCCAGGTTAGTATGTCTTTTCCTACAGTCCCTGAAAATAGTCTTATCAATTAAGAATTGCATCTCTTCTTCAGTTATTCCTATTAAGAGTTTCCACATCAGACGGAGGCATATAATAGGGCAATAGTTTTTCACAACTTTATGTTTTGCACTCGTTTTGCCATAGCACTGTACGACCATAAGTCATCTATGCAGATAACTCATCTTCAAACTCCAGTATATTATTCAGTTGATTAGTAATTCTCATTTGAAGCTCATTAAGGAGCTAAATCCAATAACTGTGGAATCCAACCTTCACTGGTGCTTTCCAATTTAGGATCTTTGGACGTATGTCCTCTGTAATTGATAATAATTAGCAGATACAGTACATGTGGATGTTGAAGAATAAAGACAATGAAATAAGTAGTTTTAAAAATATTTTTATTAACAACTGATAAAATCTTCGTCAACACGTATTACTCCTAGATATTAAAAATACCTTTTCTTGAATTCATGTTTTCATTTGGTAGCACCAGTGTTTTGCGTTACATCTCATTCTCAGATGTAACGCATCCTATTATTCCTTAAAATAGATTTGGGTACTTACAAGTGTTTTCATCTAGGTATTTTCCAGCAGTTTTTATTTTTACTGTTTTCACGATTTATGGCGTACTTTAACTAATTAATCTGTCAGCATAGTATTCTACATTAGTTTAAACGATGGATTAGTTTAAACGATGGTGTTTCATTGAGGTGAAGTTTGACAGACAGGCGTAGTTAGGTGTAAGGAAAATGGTTGACGAGATTTTCATAGTTGTGTCTATTGTAAGAAAGGGTTCAGTTTAGATAAAAACAAATGATGATTTGAAGGGGTTTTTGTACCCTTGTTCAAAAAATTAATTCAACTTTAAGTTACAGTCCAGTGGCGACCAGGTTGCTCTTGTTTACTACTTTGTTTTTGAGTTTCACCTGTGGCTGCCTTGATTTTGTAGTTACTTGTCTTGATGTCCCAACCAGCAGCACCTCACTCTTCCCCACAATATCCGGTTTTGAGGTCACGGGAGTCTTTTTCAAGTGCCTTGATCATTGTAGGCTTTCATTCATTATTCATTCGCAGTCTTCGCGGCTCACATCCAATTTCTTGTATGCTGCTGCTTCTGCCGCCCTATAAACATAATTTGAGAGTTTTTTCCAGTTGTTTCTGTTTTCAGCAATTTCTTTAAATTTTTCTAGATCTTCAACTGACTTCAAACCATTAATTCCAGGGAAATCCACTAAGAACGATTTGTCATGTGATTTAGCTGATATTATATCATCATTTAGTGTTGTTGGCAAAGTGATTTTCTGGCGTCCACGAAATTTTGAGGCAGCACTTGAAGAAAAGTAGTAGACCATTGCCATCTGTGCAGGTGTATTTGCAGCCAATCTTAAAACATGTCCAAATAGTCTCCACCTAGCAGTCGTAATATCGAGGACAATTGGTTTTTCATTAGTTACTTCGTACAGCTTTTTGTTTTTGATAATTGCTGGATACGCGATGTTCAATACTCTTCTCAGCTGTTGTCGATGGAACGAGTTCATAGATTCTGCATCAGCTTTTGTCATTCCCCAGGTTCCACAATTGTACAGTAAGATCGATTTTATAACAGCTTTATATACTCTCACTTTCAAATTTGATGAGATCTTGCTGCC
>RDPX01000067.1:1445434-1473490 GCA_003991215.1 Morbakka virulenta
TAAGGGTTAACACAGCAGGAACACTCAAAGAACAAAAAAAATGCAAAAGCATAAACGTAATGACAAACAGAGTTAACTCGTCTAAAAATTGATTGCTGGTTAACAAGACAGAGCAATGTTCTTAAAAATTCCATCTGCAACTTGTAATTGACTTTTTAACAGCATTGCCAAACCTAAGATCACAATATGATCTCTCAACTGGAGTAAAATTATAAACATGATATGGATTAAAAACACCATATGCCTATCCATAATATCAATACTAGTAGCACTAGTAAATATTTAAATTTAATATGTTCTTTGTCACACTGTAAAACAAAACCTGTTGCTCTTAAATGTTTTCATTTAAATAAAGTGCAATGTTGTTAGATGCAGACATATATCTCTGTTTTTTGAAATAAGATTAATTTTCTAGTTCAGTTTTCAAAAACTTTAAAATGTTTTTTGTGTCACATCTGTATACAGGACATAAAAAACAACAAATTAAGGGGTTAAAGTGGTTATTATTAGTGAAACAAAGAAATAAGCAAATAAATATTTGAACACAAAAATAAACAAATTAAATAACAGATTTCAAATGTTTTGCAACACAGGAAATAGAACAAACTACAGGGAACTGATATACTCACTATCCTCCACTTTAAATATCGGAATGTTGTCTATTTTTAAATAACAATAATGATGAAAATAATAATAATAATAATAATAATAATAATAATAATAATGATAATAATAATGATAATAATAATAATAATAATGATGATAATAATGGAAACTTTTAATTTTTTTCATCCGAACACATACAATAACAAACCTCACTAATCAAGGTAGTTTGCATAGGCTTGCCTATTTAACAAAATTTAATATATTACTAACAAAATTTATAAAACGACAATAACTCAGGATTTTCAATGGTTGGTTTCTACGACAGAATATGTAGTATGTGATGCGAATGATTATATTAGAAAGTTTGGTTGAAGGAAAGCGTTTTGTTTGTTGTCGATGTTCAAAGCGTTGCACACTTCACTAAAAGTAATACAAGATTGACCAAATATACCTAAAGAGCTCATGGAGAGATTTACGAAAATAACTTTCGAAAAATGGAATGTGAATCACAAATCAAAGAGCGATATTTTTCATATTTTCAAGAAGCATTTTTACCCAGGTTTGTTTCATACCCCACCGTCAATTCAAGTATACAAAACTGATTTTTTGGAGTAACTGAGAGCAAATTAGGCCTAAAGGCATCTCTAGTAATAATGCATGGCGATAAGAATCCACAAATATCAGCGTATATTGTACAGGCTTCAAGAGATTTGAGAGCTTCTGCTAAAAACTGTAATGTTGAGTTGTGTGGCCAAGTATATCGACCTTCCTGAAGGTACGTTTTGCGGCTGGCGACAATATGAAGAAGGTTTTCTGGTTCAAAGCAGGAAGAGCAAGAGGACGATATGAATTAGAACTAGAAATTATAAGGAGAAAAGTAGAAGAAGAAACTCAAGTGGAGATTAATGTAATGGGGGACGCTAATATAGATGAAAGGGCAACTAATGAAGTTGAGAAGAATAGCTATGAACAAGGGAATATGACAGTGGACATAAAAGATTCATATGATATGGCAATGAATGATGGTGATATGAATGAAGAGCTAAAGGAAATTGTTGATGAAGAAAATCATTGTAGAAAAGCGAACAAGTGATGGGATTCTTTTTAAAAAGGCTGATAGTAAAACTACAAGACTTCACATTCAGAGAGTGAATTTAGCAATCAGGTTTGTAAGAACTAAAAACATCATGCAAATGACTAATCTGATTAATGCTGCAAGTGTGTAGGTTGCTGAACAGATGGGATTGAAGAAATTTCAACCTTGGTAAAATAAGGAACCAAAGTGGAAGCGTAGAATCGAAGGAGACGTTAAAAGGCTAAAGCATGATATTAACATGATTGATAGATAATCGAAAGGGGAGCTGGGACCAAAGAAAAAACGAAAACTTAAGGATTTAAAAAAAAAGTTTAGGGTGAAAACGAAAGGACCTAAGACCGTTATTGAAGAACTCAAACAAAAGCGTCTTGCAAAAAGTGCTAAGATCAAAAGATACGATCAAAGAATAACACAATTTAGACCGAATGGGATATTTAATGTTGATCAGAAAAAGCTATACACAGAGTTGAATGGAGGTGGTTCCAGGTCCACAGACATACCAGGCTCTGAGAAAAGCAGAAAGTTTTAGGGTGATATTTGGAGTGTTAAAATACAACATAACAAGGAAGCCCATTGGCTAAGATATAAGGGAAGAAAAAATTTGCAGGGATTCTGGATTAAAAGTCTTACCAATCTTCATGAAAGAATAGTTGAGTAATTGATTGAGATTGTTGCGGGAGTTAATGATTGACCTAGGTGGATGACTTGTGATCGTACGGTTTTATGTCAGAAAAATCCAGAAAAAGGTAATGCAGTAGATAATTATTGCCCAATTACTTGCCTACCGCTAATGTGGAAATTATTGACTGGTGTGATAGCTGAAGAAATGTATGTACCTGTAAATGAAATGTAAATACCTTGAGGAGGAAGATCTATTGCCGGAAGAACAAAAAGGTTGTAGACGTAGGAGTAGAGGGACGAAAGACCAATTGTTGATAAACAAAACGATCTTAAAAGATTGCAGGAGAAGACACACAAATTTGGCTACGACATTGGGATTATACTTAGCACAAAGGGTAATGGCAATAAGCTATTCCCTTGAAGGATACCTCTGTTGACTATTACATCCCCAAAGATTTTCTCCATTCGACGTTAGTGATAATTTCCACTGGCTCATGCTTTTCTCTAAAAAATTTCTCAAATTCCCTACAGCACTAAATATTTTCATGCACTCAATAATTCAGCTATGGGGGACAAAATCATAAGCTTTCTTAAGAGCAAGTGACTTACACTAATTTCTTTCTTTCCCCAGTCTTAACCTGCCTTCACTTTCTTTAAAATCCACGATGGAATGGAATTTGGAATTCGAAAGTGTAGTGTGCTAGTATTGAAGAGGAGGAAAATGGTGAAATTATGAAAGAAGCTGAACAGAACGGATATATCTATCTCAGGATAGTAGAACTTCATAAAATCAAAGAAAAAGAAATGAAAGAGAAAACAATATAAGAGTACAAAAGGATGCTTAGATTGATTCTGAAATCAAAACTGAATGGCCGGGAACAAAATAACAGCAATCAACACATAGGCAGTCGCGATTTTTAGATATGGTGCTGGTATGATAGATTGGAAACAAAGTGAATTGGAAAGGATAGATGCAAAGACTGGGAAAACGATGACAACCTACGGAGCATTACACCCTAAGAGTGATGTTGACAGGTTGTATATGAAGAGGAGAGAAGGTGGAAGAGGGCTGAGTAAGGTGGAGCTTGTAGTCAGAGGAAAGAAAATAGTTTGGGTTATTACGTTTTGAACTCAGAAGAAAATCTCATGAAAGGTCTTAGTGGGTCCGGAACGATTGTTACTGAAGGCACGATTACCACAAAAGAATTTAAAAAGCAAAAACCTGAAGAGCTTAAGCAAAAATGGATGGAAAAGAAGATGTGTGGGCAATTCATCAGATATTGTACTGAAAATTTTGACAAAGAGAAAATGTAGTATTGGTTATCCAAAAGTGATCTTAAAAGTGAAACGGAGGCTCTTGTGTGTGTCACACAAGACCAGGCTATTAGAACAAATTATATCAAATATAAAATTGATATAAGTGACATCCAATCTACTTGTAGAACATGTGGGAAGAGGGAAGAGACAGTGCAACACATAGTTAGTTGATGTGAAAAGCTTGCACAAAAGGTGTACAAGAGAAGACACGATAATGATGCCAAGAAAGTCCACTGGGACCTTGCAAGAAAAATAGACTGGAGCATCAAGAAAAGTGGTATGAACATAATCCCGAAGGGGCTGTCGAAAATGATGATGTCAAACTTCTCTGAAATATCAATATACAGTGTGACAATGTAATAGAGGCTAGGAGGCCCGACATGTCTTAATTGATAAAGAAAAAGAGAAGTTGTATCATTGTGGACATTGCAGTGCTTGCAGACGGAAGAGTAGAGGGAAAGAAAAAAAGAGAAAGTTGAAAAAAATCAGGATTTGAAAAGAGAAGTAGCAAGACTTTGGAAAACAAAGAAAATTCAAGTAGTGCCAGTAGTAATAGGAGCCCTTGGAAGTGTAACAAAAAGATTTGAGAAGTGGTTTGAGAAGAATGGTATTCCGTGTAATATTGCAGATATGCAAAAAATCTGCCTTTCTAGGAAAAGCCAGGATCCTAAGAAAAGTATTGGAGATGTGACGAAGGGTCTGATATATTGTCACTACAGTGTTTAACCATTGATTCATTGAAAGCACTTTTTTTTTATTTCTTGACAAATTTTTCCTTCTATGTATGGGTAGATTGAAGAGGAGCCGTGGCTTAATGCTTAGTGCAACTGCATCGAAACCAAGAGGGTCCGGGTTTGATTCCCCAAGCGAACGACTTTGGAATGGCACCGTCTGAGCCCCAGTTACCGGGGAAAATGACCTTAAAACCTCCCAAGAAAGTATGGGATAGATCAACGACAATACTCTAATGGTTTTTATGAAGCAATATTTCAAGTGTTAACTTACACTTTGCAAAATCTCTTTCCATCCTTCCAGCTTTTTCCCTGTACATCGAAAACCTTGGAATTCTTCTCCAACTTATTACATTCTGGAGAAGCCTAATCTTTTCTTTAAATCCTCTGTAAACATCTTCTGTTTTACGTTTCGTCATTTAATCTCTTTCTTTACCTCTGGGAAATATAGGCGGACTCTTGTAACTTAACCAGAAGGGAACAAGGATAAAAAAGTAAGTTAGAAAATAAATAAAGAACTTAATAAATAAATGAATAAATAAGTAGTAGTGATGATTATTATTATTTTTATTGCTATTATTATTATTGTTATTATTATTTATACAATTAAGCTTATGTTCTGGCTGATCTTATTATTATGATACTCTTACTAGGCGAGTCAAAACAGATGACCAAGGGGCAGCAAGGACCTTCTCAGACCTATCCCTTTAAATTTATATATTCCTTTGTTTTTTCTGTTCTTTTAAGATTTTAATGTTTCATTAATTTGAAGTAAAATATAGCTTAAACTAATTTTGGATGTGATCTATGTTGCATGTTACTGTTGACATGTTCTATCCTGTCTAAATATTTGTCGAATAAAGTAACAATGAGTAAACAAATTCAAGTAAAAATAAAATAAATAAATTTAAAATAAATATATAAATTAAAATAAATAAATAAATAAATAAATAAAATAAATTCTGTTGTGGATGATACCGCTTTGGGTATTGTTCCTCAACAACATTTGCACCCCTACCTAGATATGGAACCATCTCTCATAGAGATTATTGGAAGCATTAAACAGATTAGCATAGGCAAACACCATGCCTTTATGGCAATCCAGTTGAATTGCTACTTCATGGTGTGTAAACATTAATAGGCAGTATACTCTATGATTATGTCTGTTTGGACTAATATTCCAATTGCTTTGGGACTTGATTGATGCCATTTCGGTCATTCTATACTATGCTCTCTCAAATGATGTCTCTGTCAGTTTTGATATAAAGAAAAGGAACAGCAGAACTTCAGATTTTTTTTATAATTAGAAGAGAGAGTTTAGTCTAATGGTGATCTCGCTCTAACAAACAAACTTTCTGTTTATGAGGCCTGGGTGCTGGCCACTCTTTTGTATGCCAGAGAACCATGGACTCTGTATCAGTCGCAAATCAAGCTGGTTGAGAGAATTCACCATCATTGTCTGAAGTATATTTTTGGAATCAAATGGGAGAGTCGTACCTCCGACACCACTGTTTTGTCCAAAGCAAACACTGTAAGCATATCGTCAATGGTGATGAGACGTCAGAGGCTCTGAGCTGGTCACTTGATACAAATAGATGACTCCAGGCTTCTTAAACAACTGTTCTACGGTGACATGCTTTCTGCAAAACTGCAAAAAATGTCGGTGTAAGCTACGGAAAAGGTTCAAGGATAGTACTAAGGATAACGTAAAGCATATGACATCTGGGAGACATTTACTGCCAGTAGTAAGCATTAGATAGGTTCAAGCGTTCAAGGTGTTAAGTTGTATGAGGAAAGAAGAGTTTTTCGTGCTAAACTAAAGAANGTAAGCTACGGAAAAGGTTCAAGGATAGTACTAAGGATAACGTAAAGCATATGACATCTGGGAGACAGTTACTGCCAGTAGTAAGCATTAGATAGGTTCAAGCGTTCAAGGTGTTAAGTTGTATGAGGAAAGAAGAGTTTTTCGTGCTAAACTAAAGAAAATCTGCAGAAGGCATGAACTTTTAGCAGCTGATTGTGGTGCTCTTTAGCCTTGTAAGGTGTCTGGTCTGTTTCTGTTCTCCAAGGCAAAACTGGTAAATTATCAGACGTCTCAACAGACCACTAGACCCAGAATCGTTCCTATTGTGCCCTTTACAACTACTACTTCCGAATATGTTATTTACTCATGTTTATCCTGTCCCAAAATCTGCAAATCGTCTGGTGGAGCCAAGTGACACATCATCATTCATGGAGATGAAAATCCTCCTGCAGCCATTCCAAGGGATCACTTGGAATGCAGCGTGTTTGTAAGTCACTTGCAGGTCTTCAGAGCCACTTAACATTACATGGGCAGCAAGAGCAGGCAAAAGAAGAAAATAAAGGGATGGCACTTGTCTAACATGACGGAGCAATCATAATGTGTGTATATATGTAGATATGTATGTTTTTATGTATGTATGTATTAATTTTCCACAAATATGAAAATTTTTACAATGTTTTAATAAGCTAAAAAATCGATAGTTATAATTTTTATCAAATACAAAGCAATTACAATTCAAAATAATTCTCTATAAAAACACCCCCTGTTGTAGTCGAAGGGATAGCATTAAAATATTGGACTGACCTGGTAAGAAACTGTAAAAATCTTAAAAGGGAAGGAACATAAATAAAATGTAAACAAAGAAATACAAACTTAAGCGTGCGCTGTGATGAAATACAAATTTATAACCTAGTATCAGGTACGAGAGGATATGAGATGTCGTTGCAGTACACCTATATATGATCTTCCTCCCTCTGTGTATTTTGAAAAAAGTCCTGTCTGACATTGTTTTTACTCATGTGGATGTTGTTTGTGGTTTTAAGTCAGATACCAGATTAGTCCATATTTTTAGCCCTTGGTAAGACATGAATTCTTAGCCTGTGCCACTTTTAAGCAAATAGGACTTTAATTTAAACATTGACCTTCGTGTTATGCGACTTTGGTTCATCAGATGGAATATTTTGTCTGCCAGTTTTGGTCAGCGTCGACCGGATGGAATATTTCCTTGAATATTTTTTTGGTGTAAGCTAGAGCAGTTACTTTTGAATATTTCATTTTCTTCACTGATACCCCAATTTTTTTCTGTGCTTTCCGGAAAGCTATCTTATGGCTTTAAATTCTGAAGCTCTAGCATTGCTGTCTTTTTTAATTCAGGCAATGTCAGGCAGGTTTTGTGCCGATTGGAATTTATTGGATAGTCAAAATAAGTTTGAATAAGAGCCTTTAAGAGCAACATGTGGAGGGAGATATTCAGAAAACTTTGTTTTCTGCGGAGAAATTTCAGCTTGCCATTTTATTTTCCGAGCTTTTGCTATTTATTTTCTTTTCTATTTCCTAATGTGAAATTGAAAATTTCCAATTGAATATCGAAAATATAAAAAGTCTAAAATCTGAAAGTAAATTAGGATTAGTGCATTAGGGTGTTCCATGTGGTTGTGTTTCTTTCTGTAGACAAGTGCATCTGTGTGTTGTTTTGAATGGTTTTGCGTTTGTGTGAGGAGGTCTTTATGGAAATGGGGTGGTTTTGTGTCTGTGCTTGGGTGTGGGTTTTAGCAGACATAGTCTTAAATTGGGAATGCGGTATATGTTTAAGTAATTTTAAGTGAATGGGCTATGGTGGAGATGGCTTTATTTATGTTGGTATATGTGGAGGTGATTTTGTAGATATGGGCTCTGGTGGAAGTCTTTGTGGTTGTATATGTAATTGATTGTGTGTATGTATATGGAGATGCTATGTAGATGTTTAATAGTGTCTCTGTGGTGGCACAGTTGAGTAAAAAGGGTATGTGTGTTCTACCTGCTTGTTACAATCCATTAAATCAAAAATAATTTTGAAAATAGAATATATCAGCCTCTTATTTTCCACTTCTTCCGGGTGTACATTCTCTTTGTAAAACAGACTATTGTTCAGGTCCCTATTTGGCTTAATCTATTATGGTCTGGTCCTATGTACTTAAAGCATTAAGTGTAAAATTCTGACACCATCTTTTTGTTTGTCATTTATAGCGATAATACTGTTTCTTTTGTAACCTGGTTTAGGAATATTGGGTAGAAGGCAAGTTAAAAGAATCGTAGAATCTGACTTGGAATTATGAACAGCTTGGGCTATTGCTATGATTACTTTTGCAATTTTAGTTGGTCTATCCTTCTCAATGCTGCCTGTTCCACTCAAGCACGAGTTAAGTCATAACTGTCAACCGATGACTACACAAACTCCCTGACAAAAGCAATTGGCACCATAGATTTAAAAAGATTGGAAGTATTCTCCACTGTCAATACACAATGATTACTGATTATCCTCAACTAAGAAAGTTCTTTCCTTTATTTTAACGTTTGGAAAAAAACCCCTTAAAAATGTCTTGATAAAATCTGATATTTCTTGTTCTCCGCCAGGTATTTTGCTGTGCATGTAATGTTATTAGTGGCACAGATGAAATATACAACGACATTACTGGCAGATTATGTTTTACGCAATGAGGCAATTGCTCTTTACCTAACATAACTTATGCTGTTAAATGCATGACACACGGATTGATTTACTTAGGATACAGTACCCGTCAGTTACATTAGAAGATGAACTCTTATAGATCTTGGTGTCAGAAATGGGAACATTACCTGGGAACGTGTACAACATTTCAAAAATAGAAAAGATTGTACTTTTGACGAAGATTTTAAGGTATATGAATTGGATAAGAACATTAAAGGTGGCTTTGCTGCTTTTGAGCATGCACAGGATAAATGGTTTAAAAGACTTTCTTCTAGTCGCCCTTACGTACCTAACTCATACTTGAGTAATTCTGGGCAAGTTTTTTTTGTTTTTTTTTTAAATGATCCAATAAAATCAATCTATACGCTGTCTCCTCTGTTTTTTAATATAATGTTCTGTACTTTATTATATAGCTATTACCGTCTATAAACATTTGGCTGATCAGGTTCCAAGTGGCAAAAATTTTTCAATGACAAGTTGATAAATAATCCGATTTGTTTCTCTGTTGCTTTTTCTTATTGAACAAATAAAATAGAATAATGGGTCTCATTTTGAGGTTTTCCTATTTCTCTCACTGTTTTTACCCAAATCCATTTAGGCACAAGGCTGTCAGTCGGACATATTGAGTTGGGACATTGATCAGTTGTCTCCATGTATCAAGGTCGTTGTAGGTAGAGCCCCGCAGTACAGCAGCGAGGGATGTTCTGTGGCATAGACATTCATTTACACAGTCTTTTCATCCTTTGGAAGGTCTTCCAGGCGGGCGTTTGGCATCAGATTTTTAAAAGTGAAGCGCAGCCTGTGCAATGGATTCTGGTGGTTTTCTCTTGGCTTGTTCATATAATCTTAAAATGTTTTTGTGTAGGACTTCGTCTAACATCAAGATTCTTTTCTTTTTCACCATTCTTTTGTTCCGATATGATCCAGTTTTGATACACTATTGAGAATGCAAATGATGCAAGTGACTTTCATGTCCGGAGCTCAGAGCTTGGATAACATTCTCTGCTTAAGTGCCCATGTCTCTGTACCATTCAGCAAGAGGGTCGTTTGGTTGATCGATCTATTACTTTGAATTGGTACAGATTTGTCTTTTAGGAGTTTGAACATAAGGAATGTGCTCGTTCTATGTTCGGAGATTTTGTTGTTTATTTCTTGCTTATTCATTGTTGTTGGTGATTGATCAAAGGTAATCAAATGACTATTGTAACTATACTGTAACACCTATTGTAACTGAACTCTATCAGGGGTAACACTTATTTCTGCTATTGTCCTTCTCACGGCTAACACCTCAGTTTTTCTGAAGTTTAATTTCAGATGGTATTTTGTTTTAAATTCATTGTACTTGGTCATGTGTTCTTGAAGGAGCTTAAGGTCAGTGTCAGTCTGTGCAAAGATATCAGCATAGGCCAAAATGTGATCTGTTTGCTAGTCTTGAGCAATTTCTCTGATGCCTTGATCTAACTATGCAATGAATAGGAAGGGTGAATGGATGCTTCCCTGTCTCATTCCAGAACTGGTTTCAAACCAAATTTCACTGCCTTGGCCAGTAAAGACATGGTTTTCATTTGTCTGGTATGTACTGTTGATTTCCCTTTTCAGTGATGATTGCACTCCATACTCATGCAATGTTTTCAATATGGTGCTTCGTGGGATCCAATCGAAGGCTTTTTCTAGGTCTAGGAAAGCTAAGTACAAGGGTTGATTAAATTCCCTGTGGTACATCCATTGTCCTCCTCAATGCAAAGATCATGTCAGTTCTGCTTTCATTATTTATAAAACCATGCTACTAAGGTCCAAGGTGTGGTTCAACATATTCTCGCAGACGTTTTTCTAGTTCAGACTCGTAAACTCTTGGAATGTGGTTGAGTAAGGAAATTCCTCTGTAATTCTCACATCTACGTTGGTCACCTTTGTGCTTGTAGATGGGGTATATTATCCTTTTGCACCATTCTGGTGGGATTGTTCCTGATCAGTAGGCTAAGTTGAACAGCTGTGTGAGTTCGGTAACCAATGTAGAGCCACCTTCCTTATAGACCTCATTGGGGATGATGTGGCAGGTGACTGTATGTGACTGTATTTTTTAGCTTTTTTAATTACAGCTTTTACTTCTATCGAGATGTATCAGAGAAGAGTCATCTACAAATTTGTTGGGTGTTCTTTATCTTATAATTGTTCACTAGTATGGTTTAGGTGCTCCATGCTACGTTGATTATTTCAGAAGCTAGTAAGAGTTCATTGGTCAAACTGTCTTTGATGTTAAAAACCATTTCTTGGTGTCCACTGCGATATGATTTGGCAATTTGTGAAATGAGTTTCTTGTTACTATTGAAGTCGGCCTCTGGTTCTACGCACAAAGAGTTCCATGTTCAGATTTGAACTTCTTTCTTGTGAGCTCACAAGCATTTCTAGCTGCTGTGATGTAAGTTTGTCGGCTTTCTTGTATTCGATGTTTCATCCACTGTCGAAAGACTGTTTTTCTCTTCCACACTCTGCTTTAGTTTATCTGTTCATCACGGTGTCTTATTTCTTTTTGTTAGTTGATGTAAAGTAGAAACCTGCAGTGTTGTTAGTCACATTTATTTTTAAAATTGTGATAATGTTTCACTTAGTCTCTATATTCATGTCTGCTGTGTTGGTAAATTATGTGACTTCTTTCTTGAGACCTACACCTTTATTCTTGGACACGTCAGGCGTCAGTCCTGCGGTGAAAACCTTTTTCTTTCGTCTGTTGGGTTTCATTCGAGGTGTCATCAGTTCTGTGTCTATGACCACGATGAGAGTCGAGTGATAGAGATAGAATCGCTTAGACGTTTCTAAACAGTAATGTACTGTTACTCAGGAAGTGGTCGATTTGAATTTTCCGGCCACTCTTCTTTGTTGCTGTTGAAACCATACCACGTCCATTGATACCTGGGTCGGTGCCTAAAGTATGTATTTATAACTCTGAGATTGTTTCTGTTGCAGACTTCATCCAGTCGTTTTTCTTCTACATTCCTGTTTCCAATGCCCAAATGCCCTAAGACATTTTCATATCCTGTCCTGTCATTACCTACCGTAATTTCCCTAATTTAGTACGGCCTGAAAAATAATTATTTCGGGCATGCCGCACTAATAATTAGAAGGAATAAATTACTATCTTTAGACCACTTCTAGCATGCACTAATATTTAGAGGAAAATTTTCATCTTCAGCAAGAAGACAGCGAAAAAATTGATAAAGAGGACCCTTTTTGTTTGTAGCTTTTGTTAGTTTTTTGCAAAGAAAGGATAAAGTGTTAAAATTAATTTTAAACTTATTTTTACCTGGTTAAAATAAAATCCATCCGCACTATAATAAGTAGAGAATTTGATCCTTCCCGCACTATTAATAAGAGGAAAATAAATTGTCCAATTTTCCAATTCTTAATTGCCGCCCTAAATAAGAGGCCGTACTAAATAGAGAAAATACAGTACATGTCCATTGAGGTACCCCGTAATGACAACTTCCTCGTCAATCCTTTCAGTGTCAATTGCGGTCTACCTCACGCAGCAGGACAACTGATATAACATCAAGCAATTTCGAAACAAAAATTAATTCTCAAAAGATAAATTATCCAATCATCTTTGATAAAATATTTAAAAAAATATGATAAACAACAAACCAATCGGATTCGTTATAAGTGAGGCTTGTATTGATGAGTTTATAAAATAAATCGATTGTTGTTATGCAATAGGGTGGAAAATGCAATCTAATGGATACAAAAAAAGGGGATTCAGAACTTTAAATACTTAATTTAAATAAAAACACATCAGAAAATATATACTGAATCAAACATTGATTTTATATTTTTCTGGCTTTATTTAAAGGTCTATTCAACAAAAAGCGAAGACCCAAAT
This sequence comes from Morbakka virulenta, assembly GCA_003991215.1. NCBI lineage: Eukaryota > Metazoa > Cnidaria > Cubozoa > Carybdeida > Carukiidae > Morbakka > Morbakka virulenta. Next base: position 1,458,191 of record RDPX01000067.1, read on the forward strand.
GGTCTTAATTGACGTTATTATCAAAACAGATATTCAATTTCCAAAGTAACATGAGTATGTGTATCATCCCATTTTAAGTTTTACATTTCATCCACTCAGCCTATTTGTTTTTCACAAGAAAGAAATAATTTATGGAAACAACTTTGAATTATGAAATTCCTGACTGATTCAATTTAATAAAATACTAATTTATTCTTCTTTTATCAAGAGAGTTAAACTCCTTCAGTGTAAAACAATGAACGAAAGCACCCAACGAGAGTCGGATTTTGACTTGTTTTGTAGAGAATTTCCAACAAATTCAACTCATCACACATTGTTCGATGAGTTAACAGTTGTCTTGTTACATAGGACAGTTGCTTGTTTAGTGTCTTTGTTCTGCGTTATCTCTTGTGTATTGTTACATACGCTCTGTAAGACTGAATTATGATGTTTTGATTAGTATAAAAAGCCTTGATATTTCTTGTACATTGTATATACATTCTGAAGAAGGTATGTGAATACCGAAACATGTTAATGATGAAAAGGTTAAAAACTATCGTGTTTGTTATGAAATGTTTACAAATTATTTTGTTGGGTATTCGGCTGGCAGCCAAATTGATCATCATCAAAAATCATAGAATAAGCAAGTTGGGAAGAAGCTTCCGTTCAATGTTACTGTTTATCAGATAACATCTAATATCATTAAAGGAGATGACTAAAACACAGCAATACTGCTCTTTTAATACAACAAACTTTGCCAACAAATGTTTACCACCGACATTATCACTGTATTCCTTAATGTCGCGAGGACGACCAAGGAAGTCTTGGAAATAATTGATTGAAGGCGATTTGAAGTGCCTCAAATTGACGGAAGAAATGACTGGTGATCGTATAAAGTGGCGAACTGTGCTGAAAGCTACAAGCCAAACACACGTATGACGTGTCCATTGCCTATAAACGGAGAGTAAGAAAGTAAGTTAAGTATCGACGCCTTTCTCACAAATTGTGAGTTTATGAATGCTTGTCAGCAGTACGTTTCCCGTCAGTGTCTTTGTTTTGAACGTTTTGCATTTAATCACCTCTTTCAAGAAATTGACAAGGAAATCAACTATTTCATGGTAACATTCACGTTACTAATCACTCTGCGTTTGGAGAAAGTAGGATGCAACACTGGATCGGTAATCATCCAAAAATATTTTCATCGAGATGTTGACTTATATTTCTTTATTTTGCTTGGTTACCTCTATCATTCAATGTTTCTGAGAACCCTTTTCTAAAATTGGAAAGAATAAATAAAAATATCTTTCATTAAGCATTTTCCATTGAATATGATGTACGTTTTGATTATGAATTAATAAATATAAATGCATATTTATATATATATATATATATACATACATATATATTCATATATTTATGATGATGAGGCGCCTACTTTATTTGTTTATAAAAGCTTGTACAGTATTTGTAGCATTATTGCCTGATGATCAAAATATCGTGCAAGAATTAGTTCCAATCATAGTTCTTATTTTTCGTGTTTTACCTTACGTAAATTTATATATATATAAGATAAGATAAAACACGAAAAATACGAACTGTGATTGCAACTAATAGTTTTACGATATTTCGATCATCAGGCAATAATGCTACAAATATTCCACATGCTTTTTATAAACAAATAAAGTAGGCAGCTCATCAAAAATAATAAAAAAATTACAGGTGGTAACGTATTACAAGGTGTTAATGTTCTGGGAAAGGAAGAAAGAAAGGAAGTCCAATATCGATACGGTTTAAGATTACTAAAGAGTGATTTATTTTCAAATTGGGTAGACAGGTGTTCGGCTGTTTGATCAGGAAAGGAGGTCCCATGCGGTTAGTCATTAGGTATGAAGTTGCGGAGGAGGAATTTCTTTTCGTGTCGGCATTTTGAAATAAGTTCTGATCTTTTGTTAAGAAGTTGTTTTTTGATGGTGTATGTTATAATGGACATTTACTTTATTTGTTTTAAAATAGCATGTACAGTACTTGTAGCATTATTGACTGGTGATCGAAATATCGTGAAACTATTGGTTGCAATCACAGTTTTTATTTTTCGTGTTTTATCTTATCTTATATTGCTCTGCTATATGCATTGAGCACTTTTTGATACGAATACACAAAATTACACAAATATATATATATATATATGTTCATATATTTAAATAGATATATAGATATATATATATATATATATATTTACAAATATATATAATTGTACAGTAAAGTGACAATTTGTTCCATAGAGTGCTCTATGTATATAACAGAGCAAGTATCAAGTAATGTAAAACTAGTTAATCACAATGAATTTATAGGAGGTATTCGGAGAAAACATTTCTACAACAATATCGGTTCTAACAATGAGGACAAGTTAAAAAAAAGTACTCCTTTTACGTCTTTAGCATGAGGTTGCTTCCATGTTCACATTTGCTTATAAGCTAAGTTCTTTTATTCAATAGCCCCATAGGTGGAGGTCTTATAGCAGTTACTTTTTCACTGATGCATAAATCACATGCTTTTCCACTGCTTTTATAACGGATTGCAAGAGCAGGGATGCTCCGTTTTGAGTTGTATTCTTCGCTTTCGTAGTTTATTTGCAATTTGGTTTAGAGAATCTAGTGTCATTGCGTTACATTTCATTTCAAAAGGGTTTGCTATGGATACTGTATGTGAGTTTGAATTCTCCTTCGCATTGACCATAAAATATGTGTGCGTTACGTTGTCATGTGTAACCTTTGATTTGTAGATTATGGAAGTAGATAAATAACATCAGGTCGGCAAAAAATAGTGTCGCTACCGATGAAGCTTTATCTCGGTACAATTTGTCACAGCAAATGGAGAGAAGACATTCATTAGCAAGTGAAACAAGTCTCCTTGAGTGGTATACGAATAATCACCTCTTCCCTATGGTGGCCTAAGCCAGCATAAAAGAGGAATGCTTACATTCCTCCTGGAAAGAAATTAGCAGTTTAAACCAACATGGAAAATTACTTTTCCAAGAGCCTTGGATACACTCAGTAATGAACTTCAGAACACTCGACATGTAAACAAGAAGGCATATCGGCAACCCAGAGCAGTGTCACTGCAGCGATTAGGGGCACATGAGCAGCCCCGGACTGATGTGACAGGAGTGAACAGGGGTTCATGCCTGCAGCCTTAGACAAGGATGAAACATGCGAATAGAGGTAAAACAAACCACGTGAAGTTTGTTGGCATATACAACACAAGAGCCATTAATAATCTCAATGATAAAGCATTGGATATGATGATACAAGAACTAGAGGCCTTACTGAAACAAAAGTAAAAGAATCAAAATTGAAGCTCTAGATAAAAGTAAGCACCAGTTATTCCTCTCTGGTAACGGGCTGTCCAGGTCAAATGGTGTTGGCTTTCTAGTACATATCTTGTGTACAATTTGTTGATAGCTATAAACCTTTATCTGACGGTCTTGTAAAGCTCACTGTAAAAGGAAAATTCTCTAAAACAGAAAACTTTACACATACACACGCCCAGATGAAAGAACTCAAAATCAAATTGAATTAATCCTGACACGCAAATCCTCTAGCAAACAAGATGTTCTAGACAGTTTAGCCCTTAATGTACCAGACATTCCTGGCCATAGAATGGTCAAAGCAAAAGTGAGACTGAGCTTCACATGGCCAAATAAGGAGTCCAAACGGGCTCAAATCAACTTAGACCAGATACGTGACAGAAAAAGGCAAAAAACCTATGACTCCTAAAGTTGAGCTTGCAATCAAGCAAATAAAAGTTGGAAAAAGTGCAGTGCAAGACAACATTTATGCAGAACATATTAAAGCAGGAGGAGACTTCCTTGTAAATGCCTTAACACTTTTGTTCACCAACATACTGACTACGAATAAAGTTCCACAAGCTTTGTAAGATGCTGTAATTGTAGATCTATATAAGAGAGGAAGTAGATTGGACTGTGGAAACTACATACTTCTCAGGCATGTTTACAAGTTGGTTATGAGCATGATAGTAACAAGAGTTGAAGAAGACCTTCATGCTTCCTTCTCCACTTCACAGGGCAGCATATCAGTCTGGAAGGAATACAACAAAACAAATAATTGCTTTGAAACAGATATAGAAAAATTTATTGAGTTTAACAATCTACGAAAACTATGAACAATGATTCATAGCTTTCATACATTTCACAAAAGCCTTCGATAGCGTAAAACATTCCATGCTGTGGAAGGCGCTTAAAAGTACAGCCATTAACAAAAAGTACATAGAACCCCTTACAAAGACATATGACAACCCACTGCAACAATAAGGGCTGATGTAGGCAACACAAGGAAAGTGAGTATCGTTAAAGGTGTGAAGCAGGGAGACACCTTTTCTCCAATACGGTTTTGTGTTGGCATTGCATCTATCTTGCAGAAAGTAGAAGGGAATTGTAACTCTGGCTTTCCCATTGGTATTTAAAACGTATATGACCTGAGTTATGCAGATGATATAGCAGTAATAAGCTGTTCGATGGAGTACTTACAGAACTACCTTGATGTCCTCATCAGATACGCAGAAGTGGGGCTGCTTTTAAACGTCAGCAAGACAAAGTTTTTCTCTACTGAAAAGAATCAACAAAGTAACAATGTAACCATATATAACAGAAGTATTGAAAGGGTTACATAATTTGTGTACCTTGAACACAAAAATTTTAAATGAAACCTCTAAATATCGGTTTCTATAAAGTTGGTATCACTGGTGGCGGTGAGCCCTTCGTCTTACAATAATTTAATAATATTGTTTTATAAATACTTACTCTGAATACCTTCTATAAGTTCATTTTAGCAACCAGTTGTAAAGTTGACCGATAAATGCTTAAAGCTAGATAATTAGAGTTACAAATATTACGTTTAATTTTTTCAGTGTCATGCTGATCCTGATTATCTCTGTATGTGCGTGAAGGTGAGATAGTATAAGTATTATTGTGTCTTTAAGGTATAGAAAGTAAAAATGAATCTTAGCACAAATAAACTAATTTTTCTTAGCGAAAAAAAAGACATTCTTGTCCTCTAAAATTTTAGTAAAAATCTATAAATAGGATCCTGAATATGTTTGTGTCAGCTCATCAAATGTGGACTCGTCCTTTTGATTTTAGCTATGGATCTTGACTGACAAATTGCTTTAATTTATTTTTTTCCTTTTCTTAGCAGTTAAATGCACACCAACCCGTTCTACAATTTATAATTCAATCGTTTGTTTTAAAGTTGTTTGCCTGCTATTTGTTTATTTTTCATTAAATAAAACCCAGTCTGGGAACTATTAAAATAAAAATTAATTTGGATTGCTAGTTTAATTGGACTTTCAATGCAATCAACGCTACTGAGCTTTGATTTAGTTAAAAAACCTGGTTTCTTAACAGAGCGTTGTTTCATACACTCCATTCCCGATCCGCTTAAAAGGTACTGCAAGTAAAAGTAGTAACATCTTCAAAATCACTTTAAATAGAATGACCTCAAACTACTTTATCCACAAACAGTCCAAAGTTGTTAGTGCGAATCAAATAAATGCGATGCAAGATGTGAGGTTCTCAAGACTATCTTCTTTATTTTGGCAGCTGTGTTTCATATTTACAATTATATAAAGCAGTTCTATTAAGAATAGATTTGAAATTATAGTCTCGTTGAGAATATAGGTAAGGTACATGACCAGACAAAGCTAATGCACTTAAAATCCATAGATCCAGGGTCAAAGGCAATTTTCTGAAACTTGCATTTTACTCAACTGTTTCTGTATATTCAGTGCAGCCTCCCACAGAAAATTTTCATTACTTCAGTAATTCTTAATTTATTTTTAATTATGAAGATTTTAATTTAGGGTTAATTCATAATTTATAAAAATTGTCACTACTTCTTCATTTATTTATGATCAAAAGGAATTATTTTGATTATATACTGGAACCACAACAAGTGAAAAAACTAACAAACAGTAAACTTTAAAATCAAGTTCCTCCAGCTGTCTTGATGTTTATTGAAGAACGTTATCCACAAAATATTGTAGTCAAGGAGGCTAATTGCACTGTTTGGTGTAAACAATTCCTAGATTAATTTAATAAAGGCTGAAGTACATAATCACAGAAACCTGTAAGAATACTTTCTTATACCAGAAGAGAATATTCTGGTATAAGAGAATCTCATCTCACTAAAGACAAGTACAATCTTTTCATTAAAGAGGATAGTTCTGTTTTATTTCATTTTAAGCAGAATATGCTTTTATAAAATTAATAAAAAAATAATAATTGCCCTGGGTATTGATATATTGATATTAAATCTCCGCCTCGTTGTGGAGTTATGAAATATGGTCTGGGAAGGCTAGAAGAGCTTTACACTGGATAATGGATTTTTCCTCTAGGTTTCACAGAATGCTAGAGTGAGGCATTTTGAATAAACTCCTTTTTTCAAGAGCAAATGAGGTAGATAATTGTGAAAGTAGATAATTATGAAAGTAGATAATTCTGGAAGTAGATAATTATGAAAGTAGATAATTCTGGAAGTAGATAATTATGAAAGTAGATAATTCTGGAAGTAGATAATTATGAAAGTAGATAATTATGAAAGTAGATAATTATGAAAGTAGATAATTATGAAAGTAGATAATTGTGAAAGTAGATAATTCTGGAAGTAGATAATTATGAAAGTAGATAATTCTGGAAGTAGATAATTATTAAAGTAGATAATTATGAAAGTAGATAATTATTAAAGTAGATAATTATGAAAGTAGATAATTATGAAAGTAGATAATTATGAAAGTAGATAATTCTGGAAGTAGATAATTATGAAAGTAGATAATTCTGGAAGTAGATAATTATGAAAGTAGATAATTCTGGAAGTAGATAATTATTAAAGTAGATAATTATGAAAGTAGATAATTATGAAAGTAGATAATTATGAAAGTAGATAATTGTGAAAGTAGATAATTATTAAAGTAGATAATTCTGGAAGTAGATAATTATGAAAGTAAATAATTATGAAAGTAGATCATTATGAACATATTAAACTGTTATAGTAAGCGTTTTCTTTCATCCGTATTAAGGCATCAAAATAAACGACAAGGCCAACAATAATCTGTCTTAGAGGATGACAACAACACGCCAGGAAATATATCTCCATAACCAATGAACTCTCAATTCATGAACACCAGAAATAATATTGTACAAACTAGCCCTCTATCTATTATCTTGAACTGAGACGGGAATTAGACTTCAACATTTTTTATTAGCTACTTTTGGAAATATATAGTTTCATAAACAAGCTTGCATTTATAATCACAAAACCCAGCAAGTAGTCTACAATTGTGAGTAGCTACTCTAAGAATTAATTTTTTGCTTAGACTTGTGTTTATTATCAGAAAATGTCTGCAGATAGACTACAGAATTTGTGATTAGTAATTTTAGTAAATACCAGTTTTCTAACCAAAAGCTTATATTTCAACTCACTTAAATTCTGCAACAGACTACAACATTTGTGATTAGCTAATTTAGGAAGCTACCATTTCTTAAAGAGGTAGGGCCTTAAAATTACTAATTCTGCAGATAGACTACAAGGTTTGTGATTAGCTAGTTTTTTCAAAAAATATTATTAAAATAGAGATTTTTATATTTGTACATATGAACTCATAGTTACTTACAGCTTTATAAATGCATTAATAATAATGCATAAGATATTTATTTTTTTTTTGAAACCAAAACTAATTAGCTATAATGAGATATCTTATCGCTAGTCAAGTATTTTCAAAAATAACATTAGTACCAGGTAACCCTGAAAAAAACATTAACTTTTCCTTTGCATATATATATATATATATATATATATATATATATATTTAAAGGGAATATTTTGTAAGAGGCTACAGCAAAACCTTACCAGGGTAAATTAAATACGAAAGAGATTAGGAAACATAGAGGGTTTTATGATGAAATTTCTCCATTAAAAATTCTGCTCTGTTCTCAAAACATTTTTTAAACAATTTTTCTTGTTTTTAATAAATTCTCTCTAGAAGACTATTATAAATTTACAACCTTTTCTAGTTTAACAAACATTTCAGCAAACAAAAAAATAGGAAAATGTGAAATTTCTTTTTTCAGTTTGTAAAAGATTAAAAAATTCTAAAGTTTATTTGCCGAAACAAACCAGTTCTTAATGAGTTTGCTTGCTGTTAATGTTTGGGTTTCAAGGTCAAAGATGCGCCGGTAGTTCAGGTAGATATGTTGTCTAGTTTTTTATTTGGTTAGCTCTATGCAAGGTGTTATGAGATTGGACTCCTAAACTATTTTTTAAATTGTTTTTCACAATACGAGAAAGTAAACATTATCCACCTACAAATATTGATACAATCAGGGTATTAAAGTGTTTGTATTTTGTTTACCCATAATGAAAGGAAGCGGCTGTTATAGGGACACCTTTGAGAGGACCTTTCAAGGTGATCAATCCACACTGATAGCATAGTACATCCAAAGCGTCCTGACAACGTCATCAAATACGAGAAAAATAACACTTGACTTCTCACTGATATGAGCCTGTCTTCAAACGGAAATGCCTCTGAAAATTTTTGACAAAAGTTGCAAAATATCGAATTTGGAGATCAAAATTGATAAGATTTGACATCTGAAAACCGAAACTATTCCAAATGGTATCGTGTACCCCTGAAACTGACTCTGGGTGGCGTTGGTACCGGTAACTGTTTTCACACAGAAATGTTTGCAGATTTTCCAATAAAGGTATTAACCAACCCTGTCGTGAAGGTTTTTGTAATCTGTTGGTGTAAGGATTAAGCAAACAGAAACAAGGTGGGAACTTGTTTCTGTTTTCTCCTTACAAAACCTACATATCAGATCTACACTATTGTGTCGAACGTTGGCCTTATAATTTCGGGTAAACAAGCTTTGATCTATAGCATCAAGAAAGGAGCCTTCCGTTTCCCCTTTCAGTCAAAAGCTTTTACACCACAGATGAATTGCTATTTCATCTACATCAGCTCGAACTACGAACTGTACCTGAAGGGGTTTTCCTTGCCATCGTGATTCAAGCTGTTTCAAACCGACCTTTTTAGCCAACTAATTTGTTTTTTCGGCTACTTTAATGGTTTCAAGAGATCGTCGTTTTCTATTTCAAGGTTTATTTTGAGGGAAAATTTGTCAGATGTTTTCATGATGAAGTGAAGTTTTTTAGAGTTTTCGTGCAGGCTCACCCATTTTGGCAACCAGCGATTTGAGTTCTATCTGAGTACTTTGAGGGTCCCATAGTGCTAGTTTTGTATGAAAGTTCAGATTACCTCTTCCTTCTCTATTTCTGAGTTTATATAACCTCTCCATGTTTGACTTTATGTGATGCATTTTAAAACAAGTGAATTGCTTTCTGATTTTTTTATCTAGTCTTTTGAATTTGCTTTCTTTGCAGTTAATGGTATTTAAACTATACGTAACCTTAGGTATTGCAAGAGCTTTGACAGCTGCTAGTCGCTCTCTTGAGTTCAACTTTGTGTTGATACTCGACCTTACTCTGCGCATGCACTCTTTCCTGATCTTTTCTTCTGTTTTCGCGTGTTTTATACCATCTCCTTCATTAAAACTTAAGAATTTATAATTTTTCCTGATCTAGTTGCTTAATCACACTATCTTCTTCAAGAATTACATTCTCTGTACTGACTAACTTTCCGTGTTTAAATGTTGCCTTGTCATATTTTTCTAATCCGAGCTCAATCTCTATATCATCACTATGTGTTTTCATTTTTTATAGCAATCCTTCAGGCTTTTCCTCATTATTGGCATATAGGCACATAACGTAACGCCCATAAGTGGGGAGCGCTGTCAAAGGCTTTTTATAATTAATCAATGTCGTACTTAAACTTTTGTGTTTAGACTTCGCATTTTCTAAAATCATTATTTTTAATAAGCAGTTGGTCTTTGCAGCTGTACAATCCTTTCCTACAACCATTTTTTTCAATGCGACAGATGTTATGATTCTCTAAGTGCGCATATTTTCTTTCAATTAGGATTGTTAATAGTTTATAGGATATTAATAACTACGTAATGGGACAGTAGTTTTTAGGATTTTTCTGGTATTATTAGCTTTTGCAAGTACGTAGGTAGTATCTAAACAAAGCCATTTAGCAGCTGAGTCTATTACCGTCATTAGTCTATTAAAATTTGAAGCCAATTTTATTTGTATAGAGTGTAGAGTGTGTTGCCAAAAGTCTGGAATCTGGTCTATTCCTGAAGATTTTCATTTTTACGACTTTCTCAGTGCCTAAATGGAAATATATTTACCATCGTCTTCTAGATCTTCTATCTACTCAGAATTTTTGTTATGTCCTTTTTTATTTCCCCATATATGTTCCCGAATTCTCAAACCTGTTCCTCTAAAGGTATTTTATCTGCACTTTTCACACGTTTCAACGGTCTTATTTTTCCAGTAGAATGGATTCTTCTTAGTATGTCTTCTCAGTCTTTGGAATTTATTATTTATATTTATGATTACTAATGTACCTTTATAAAATCTAAAGACACATTAAATTCATATGCTCAAAACGTAGCTATGACTTTATACCGAATTAGGTACCAAATAAATCACAATGATTTGAAATTTTATGTCATACACGCGTTGATGAATTCTATTCTACGTTCTCAAAGATATTCAAAATCTCTTTAATAGCTAAACTAATGGAAATCAACACTGTAAACCTAACTGTAGTGATGGCAGTTAAGTTCTTCAGTCGTTAAGTCTATGCAGAATACTATTGATTTGTAATCTTTCCGTTCGTAAATGTGCAATCGTAAAATAATAATTGTGATAACAATAATAATAACAACAACAATTATTATTATTATATTATTTTTTATCTCTTTTTCTTTTATTTGTGCATTGTTTTAGAACTGCATAACACCGAGTTATTACCAATAACGTAGGGTACTAGGCCGTTCGTGATATATGCTATTTTAAATAAAGATAACTGGTATGTACTATTTTCAAGCTGACAATGTTCTTCTTAAGATATGGCAAGTGCTGTTTAGCACCACTTTTTGAATTTTGATTAAAGACAGCTTTCCTGGGATGTCGTTTACATATTTTTCAGTTCCTTTTTTGATCATACCAAGTGCGCCCACAATGACAGGAATTGTTTTCGTCTTCATTTTCCATATTCGTAATACTTCAATTTCCAAGTCTTTTTATTTGCTTAGTTTTTCAAATTGTTTCGCCGATATGTTGTTGTATGATGGTACACTCATGTCAATCAATTGACAATTTCTATTCAGTTTGTCTTTAAAAACTGGTATCTGGACGATATCAGTTTATCATCTTTAACCGAATGAGAGCCTTTCTGATTCTCATGACCATGCACTAACTGGAGCATCGAATCCTCTGACAAATCTAAATACCGAAAGAAACCGATTGTTGAAGTTTTAAAAGAAAGTTGAAGTTGAGTCAAACCTCTTCCACCGGATTTTCAAGGAAGGTAAAGACGATCAACATCGGCTTTTGGATGCTACATATTGTATGTTGCAAGTAATTTCCTAATCGTAGTATCTAATCTTTTAATCTCCGTTAGATTCCAGTCAATAATGTTAAAGCTATACGTGATTACTGGTACAGCCAAGGTGTTATAGTCTGTGTCTCGATTCTTTGAGTTAAGCTCTGTTTTTTAATATCAACCTTGCCCTTCTATGTAATTCCCTTTTAAGCTTCTGTTTCATTGAATCGTGTTGGATTCCATTTGACTCGTCAACGCCTTGGTACGTATAAACACTCTTCTGCACAGGATCTTTAATCACAGTTTCTTCATCTAATGTGACATTGTTGGTTGTCACCAATTTCCCTTTCTTAAAAGTAGCTTTTGCGCACTTACTCAACCCCAACGCCATTCCTATATCGTCACTGAAGTCGTTCACTATCCTCAACAGTCCTTCAAGTTCGTTATAATCCTTTGCATAAAGCTTTAAATCATCCATATAAAACAAATGTGAAATTCTCTTAGACCCGTTCTTACATCCGTACCCGGATGAATTTAGCTCAAGTGAAAGAGGTATGAGTGAAGTAAAGAAAAGGAGGGAAGAAAGCGAGTCACCTTGGAATATCCCTCTTTTGATGTTGATGTCATCAGTCATCAAAGTACCACCCTCATGAGAAAGAATAAGCCTTGTCGTCCAGTTTGTCATGTTGTGCTTTAAAAAATTTAACTCTTAGTGAAACTTTAAATAATTTAAAGGACTTAAGAATCCTTTCGTGTGGAACAATATCAAACGCTTTTTTGTAGTTAATCCACGCACAACTCATGTTCCTTCTTTTCTTTTTACAATTTTCAAGAAGCACTTTGTTGACTAACAATTGGTCTTTGCACCCGTACGATTCATGCCTGCATCCTTTTTGTTCGAGAGGAAGAAGGTTGGTTCGGTCAAGGTGTACATAAGTTCTGTCCGTCATAACTGACGTTAAGAGTTTATACGTTGTAGACAGACATATAATTGGTCTGTAATTTTTTGCAGCATTTGTTTCGTTGCTCTTGGCGAGTAAATATGTTGTTCCTTCACACAACCATTGCGGGTTTTTTTCAGGTGTTAACATGATTTCATTCAATAAGTCTGCAGGTTTTTCATGTGATGAAGATAAGACATTCAACCAAAAGTTTGGAACTTTATCAACTCCAGGTGACTTCCATTTCTGGGATTTTTTTAAAATTGCCCTCAATTCTGTGACAGTGATATTTTCCCATCCTTGCACATCTATGTTCTTGTTCTCCTCCTCGGTACTTCTTATCCAGTTTGCTTTTTCATTGAATTTCTTCACTTCCTCCCATATCTCTTTCAAACATTTTTCAACATTTTCTTTTTCGGGACAAAGTTTCGATTTAGACTTATTATGATGATTTTTCTTTTTAGGTTTTTTAAGGTCTGATTCCAAGCTTACCTTCGATAGTTTTTGCACTTGCATACAAAATAGTGTTTAGGTCATTTTAATCCAGATCTACATCTTCACAGATTTCCTGTATGACTATTATTATTTTTATTATTATTATTTCTTTCTTTATAGAGAATGATACAATTCAGTTGTTTACAATAAAAATAAAATAAACATTGCTGTCAACATGTGTCCTCTTTAGGTTTAGGTTTCCAAAGGCTAAAACTTTTTTCTGTGATTTTTTAATTTTCAATTTTTGTAGACTTTCACGTGCATTCATTTTAATACTTTCAATTTTTACTACATTATCAAGAAATTCATTTTCAAAATCATCCAATACATCTTCATCGATATCCCCTCTCTCAACTTGAGCCCTTTTCTCACTACAGTCAGTTGTCTGGTTTACCTTAGGGAGGGTCATGTTTTGAGTGACAGTGCCATATCTTACTTGATGGTTTCCCTGGCTATCTTCACCGTCCTCATCAGACCCTTGATCAACTGGAATGTCATCCAGCACTCCAGTTTGACCTTCTCCTTCAACGATTTCCAAGCTGTCAACCATTCCATCCCTACAACCAACCTCCCTAGAATCCCTCTCTGCAACTTCACGTCTTGCCATATCTTTAATTTCCCGCAGTTCAAAATCTGTCAATCGCTTCTTGTTCATAATATCTCGCCTGACATTTGCTAATCTTTTCCCGTCAAAATTCATTCTAATTCCAGGGTTTCAGTTTCTCCATATCTTAAAGGTATTTTCAGTGTGACTACTTTCTGGTTTCTCTAAAGACATATAAAAAGCATACATCACTTCTTTATAATCCTCTCTACTCCATCTCATGCGTTTTTCTTTTGTTTTGTTCGCTGGTGGTTTATCTCTAGATGGGCCATCTGATAGGTTTCCCTGTGAATGGTGACCAATTGAGTCTGCCATTTGATCCCATTCCAAATAAATTTTTTTAGATGTTCGGTTTTAAATATAACACACCTTGCTAATTGTTACATGCAAGCAACAGCTTAGCTTACTAAAAATGACAAAATAACGAATTCACTTGCCGAGAATATACCAGTGATTTTCTTGTAAAATATCCAAACTTGTCCTATTTTGTTTTTCCTCTAAACAATATAGTTTGTGTACACATTGTAACACAATACAAGAAATTGTCACATGACGCAAAAACAATAGGCAATCTTAGCAATCTCTATGCTATTACATGTTCAGTCTTGGAAGGGAAAAAGATAATTAATCCTGTCTGTTGTCCTTTTCAGGTGAATGACGGGAAAAGGATTCACTTGTTAATTTCATTAGCGTCCTTTTGTTGAATATATTTCGATAGATACACTTTACAGAGAAGAGAAGAAGGATAAAACTTGGGGCTAGATGTTGTTTGATATCACTTCTATTATTATTATTATTATGAATTCAAGATCTCGAGATTGATCTTTCTTCTCGGTTATTTTATATGTGATCACGTACAACAACAAGTTGTATGGGCAACCACACATTCCTTCTCCTTTGGATTTAGCAGTCAAGTACAAGTCTTAATATCCGCGCTGTTTCTAACAAAGCTGTTTTCTGTGCGTGTTCAATTTTCATGTAGATCCCTATATCTCTTACAAATTTTTCAAAGTTATTATTATTATTATTATCTTAGTTTGTAGCATTTGCACAGGCTGTTCTTAATGCCGCTTTGTTCCTCTTGGGCTAGCCACAACTAGCAGCCAAAGGCCAAGAGATTTCCTTCTCCTTACATTTCTAAAACTTTTCTAAGAATCCTAGCTGTTCCTAATAAGGCTGTCTTTTGTATTATACCAATGTCTAACTCAATTTTTATCATGTCAGTCCATCTCTTGAAATTTTTGCTTACACACCCCAAAGCTCCAACAACAATTGGTACAACACGAGCATTCTTCAGTGACCAAAGCCTTTTTAATTCAATTTTCAGGTTTTGATATTTTTCAATCTTTTCCTGTTCCTTATCATGCACCCTACAATCTCCTGGTACAGCAACATCAATAATGATACAAGATTTGCTTTTCTTATTAACCACAATTAGATCAGGTCTTCTGGCCTCAATAACATTATCACACTGTATGTTAATATCCCAAATCAATTTCATGTCATCATTTTCAACTACTCCCTCCGGGCAGTGCTCATACCACTTCTCCTTCCTTTCAAGATCATATTTCTCACATAATTTCCAATGGATTAGTTTAGCAATGTTATCATGCCTCCTCTTGTAATCGCGTTGAGCAAGCTTTTTGCACTCACAAATTATATGCTGTACAGTTTCACCCTTTTCACCACACATTCTGCACATCAGATTTTCTGTTGTTTTGTCGATCTTATGTTTAATATAATTTGTTCTTAGTG
>RDPX01000067.1:1489440-1501474 GCA_003991215.1 Morbakka virulenta
GGGGTTGGGAGTGAGAAGGGAAGACGCTGCCAACAGTACAAAATGAAGCCGTACGATCTGGTGTGACGATCCCGAACAGGGAACAGCCAAAAGTTAAAGAAGAGGTAGAAGATTTATGCGACGTCAACTGTTTTGGATATTTAAAGCACCCTTGTTCTAACCCTACACTGATTCTAAGCCCAACACTTATCTCTTGTGTTAATCTTTTATTAACTGGTTTGTATTGAACTTTTTGAGGTTAACAGTCAGAGTTCCACTCTAGCAAAATTTAATAGACGAATAAGTTAAAATTATTTAGAATAAGCTCCTAATATAATTTATTGATTTAAGACAGGCTTCTGTTCCAACTGGGTGAAAGAAGAAAGTCGTAAATTTGAATCCAGTAACTGATTAGCATTAATGACATGTATCTATAAAATTACTTGTGACAAAACCCAAAGGTTGAGGTCAAACTAAGGGGCAATCTTTGGTTGGAGTAATGGTTTGTGTGAATAAAGAAATTTCAGGTGGTGTGGATGATGGTTATTATTGTTGTTGTTGGTTGGTTGGTTGTGGTACTGTTGTTGTTGTTGTTGTTGTTGCTGCTGCTGCTGTTGTTGTTGTTCATGTCTGTGTTCTTGTTGAGGTTTGACCTTCTCGGGGGCCTACAAAAACTGTTAACAAAAATTGAAAAACTAATTCCCAGTCGTAAAGAGATTATCATGCACATTTGGACATCATAATTAATAAAATTTTCAAGGAGGGGTCAAATTTTATTAATTACCATATTAACTTTAACATTTTTCATTTTTGCAGGCAATGTTAACAATTTGTAAGCCAAGGAATTTCAATTCCACTATCGTTCCAATAATGACAACACAGAGGACTAAATGGTAGCTATATTTACATTTACTAGATACTCGTTCTTGAGTGATACGTTTTTTCTAATTGTAATCCATTTTTCCAAAAGGCATTTGTTTTTATTTCTACACCTGCAATTATTTAATTTCAAATAACCTCCTACTTTTGAAGTCTCCTTATTTTATGCATTCCTAAAAAAATTGGAATTTTTAAGTAGGTACTAAAAATTCCGCTTGCTTCAAGATCACGCTTTATTTCAAAATTTACTTTAACTTGCAACAATGTGCAAAATTAAAATGTGTACTAGGTATACCTATTGTTATTACAATTTGCAAGTTGAGTGATAGAGTCATGTCTAGGTTTACCCTTAAGTACTTAGTGCTATTCCTTTTCATTTATCGTTGTCTCTAATTGATCGAAAGAAAGCAGAGCTATACGCTGTACGATTGTGCAAGACACTTAATTAAATGACTTTTCCCGGTATTTCATTATTCCTTTTCCTTCTTTCTATGATAAAACGTCGTTTCATTTGTAACTTCTTTTTCTGATTCAAACTTTAAAAATAGAATTTACGCCAATGGCAAAGTTTAAAATCATTTGTAATCAAGTTTGTAATCAACGTTTCAACTGACAGGTCAGCCTGGTTTTCTCTCTCCTGACGGTAAAATACAAATCTTTATAACATCAGACAATGCCCTACCGGCCAAACAATGCCCTATACCGGGTCTTCCATTGATGGTACCCCTATTAAACAGTAGGTCAAGTTTTGTCTTTCACAGATTCCAATTTTTAACAGCTGGCAAGATGGAAATCGAAGCATCATATTACAGAAATTGCACACAGAAAAGCAATCTCTTTCATAATTGCCCCTCCCCCCCCCCTCCCATCGATGAAAGACCCGAAAGAAAACAATAGATCAAGGAAATGGTGGGACAGACAGCAAGCAAGAAAGCATAAAATGCAAAAGATACGGATAATTCTCCAAGACAGGGAGGTCCTTCCACTTAGGCTGATCTAGAGCCAGTGCTCAAGCACCTCATGACCACCTATCCTGCATGGTTGAGCTCTATAACGTGTTGATAGAATCGTTAACTTGGAGCAGCTACAACAAACACTTGGTTACAACAAACGTTTAGTGCAGTGCGGGAATGAGTGGAAGTTGAAGCCTAATTGACTTCAAAGAACAGTAAAATGTTATTTTGAAATAGTTAAAAGGTTATTCAATTTAATGTGGATCAGCTCTAGCTGTCATATGAAATAACTCAACGTATTCAGTTAGGTTTTCGGCACTTGCATTATCTTATTTTATGTATACTATAGACGATTCAATAGAGTTATTTTTCAAGTTCGACTATGGCAATTAGTTTTAGACAAAACACTTGAAAAACACTTCAACAATTATGCATGAAATGATGTCTGATGTTGATAGTTTCTGGGAAGAAGTGAAGTTGTTTAAAAAGGTGGAAGTTTGTTTTACAGAAGGTAGTTTCAACATACGAAAATGGCGCACGAAAAATCAAGACCTACAGAATTACATTGATGACAGAGAGGGTGAAGGCGAGAGAAAGGAATCTTGGTATTGAATGGGATGAAATCGCATTTGCATGAGATCGTTTTTAAAAAAGTTGATATTGATGAAGTCACGAAAAAAAACTGTTTTCCGAATAGTAGCTGGGATTTACGACCTACTTTCACCCATTAACTGTCAAAATGAAGATTTTATTCCAAGAAAGATGTTGTCTACGTGAAGGCTGAGATAGAAAGCTTGAAGAGAGCACAGCATTTAAATAGTTCACTATCAGCAATGAAACAAATCAAATTAATGGAATCTTTGTGTCAAAAAGTTTTTGTTTAAATGTGGTGCTCCAGCCTACCACTAGAAATGAGTTACATGGTTTCTTGAATGGTTCAAATGCTACGTGTGGCAGGTGTGCTTATCTTAGATAATATATGTCACCTTGGAATATCAAAGTGTTGCTTGTAGCATTTATGTCACGAATTACTCCTATCAGAAAAACATCTACGATTCCAAAATTGGAATCGTAGATAATATTGATAATATCCGATAATGCTCTGACAGTTATGAGTAATAAAATACAGATACTTGAGGGGGACAAAATATCAGTTGGAAGTTCAATCTCGAGAAGACTCCCTGGTGGTGCGTTATGTGGGAACGACTTGTATCATGCTTAAAAAGATGCATTAAGAAAGTTGTCACCGTCAAAATGTCTACGTATATTGAGCTTCAAATATTAGTTTCAAAAATTGAACTTTACTAAACAGCTTTCCCTTGTATTAAGATTATTTCGACGAGTTGGAAGACAGACTGACTTCAAATAATCTTTTTTAGACGATAGCCAGATCAGAACACGTCTTCATGCACAAGACATGTCGTAAGGAGCACGTGGCGATGTTAAGGGAACATAAACATATTAAAGAAAGCAGAGACACCATTCGATTGAGATATTGTTATGATAAATGACGAAAAAGCACTACAACATATATGTAGCTTAAATTTTAATAAGGAATTCTTGCCTTCGAGAGACAAGAAAATAAGTGGTGCAGAAGTAAAAGTACATGTAGGGTAAACCTGAACATTTGTAAGCGGGCTTCTGAAAAAGTCACTTAATCCGATAGAAAACGACAAAAGTCGAAGTAGACTATCTGCGGTAACCGTAGGAGGGATAAAAAAGTTTGAATCATCTTAAGCCTTGGAAGTAAACTCATTTTTTAGTTAGATTTTGAACATGGACCTTTTATTTTTATGGAGTGTTCGTTTTTAGCTGTGAAAAAGTTGTCTGGAGTTGGATGAATGCAAGGAGTTATAATTGGAATGCTATATTTGCCTCAAAAAAGATTAAATGATTTAAATATCAAATTGAAGGATTCGAAATGAGAGAAAATGTACCTATGTAGGAGGATTCACTTTTTATAAGTAACAGTAAATTATTTGAAGATACTTACATGCGATTTGATAGTGCACCGAATAGATATGAATTCTGACTCTGTTGATGACACTATCTTTTTAAGTCTCTTTATTTTATTCTGACTAAACTTATTTATATATATATATATATATTTGTGTGTATGAAGATTACAATGCTTCAACAGTCTTCAAAATGTAACCTTTTGTTACTTTCATAAACTGCCTATTCGGCAAATATCCCACCATTGTTATTTATCATCAGGTCAAGAATTCCTTTCGAATTCATTTCGTTCCTTCCAATATTCTCTTCATTTCATTGCTGTTAGTAGGTCTGCTGTATGGTATTCAGAGTCGTCAATAAGTTTGTCAGTACAGTTGTGATAGGATTTTTCGACTGATCTTATTCCGTGTATAAGGTGTCACTCGGAACCTCTGACTTGCTTCTCCAGGATAGACCGGCGATCTGGTCTCCTCCTTCTTATTGAGACAGATAAAGGATAAGCTGATCGTACAGACGTTTTTTTGACGCGTGTTTTTTTCAGAGTATAATCAATGCAGTCCGTAACATCCCTCTAGTTTCTATTACGTGATGCTTACTGGTTATTCATAATTGGCTATGTTGTTGAATCGTACAGCAGGAGAAACTCTACTGCTGCTTTTAAGAGACATCTTTGCACATTTTTGGAACGGGAGGACTTCCAGATGGCGGTCAAGTCAACAAAGGCTTTCCAGACTTTTGCTTAAGGGATGTTGATATCTCTTTCTGTTGATTCCTCAATACTGCTACCGAGGTAAATGAGCTCCTTAATAGAAGTTATGGTCTTACCATTGTTCAACTTAATCCATCTCCTGGATTGTAGCAGATGAATTCTGTTTTTCCAGGATTGATGTACAGACCTATCTTGCTGCCTGCTTCTTCCATAAGATGGAGTAATTTTGTAGCTTTATCAATTATAATTATATGAGAATAAAACAAGGTCATCTGCATCTTCACTATTAAAATTACGCTAATTTTGGTTGAAAGTTTTGCTGGCACTAGACCCCACAAAGAAGCCAGAATAACAAAATAAAAGTCACGTCAATGTAGAAAACAAAGAGAGCAACAAACAAGTTTTTGTGATTGTCTGTAGAAGACAAAAGGTATCGGTGAAAGCCTCCCAGATTTTGTGACTGGCTAGCTGAAACAATTGAAGACCATACAAAATTCAAAGGGAAAATGATGATGTTTGATATGAATTGCCCCCAATTCTTTTAAACGTAAGGCAAGCCTAGCTCAAATACTCTAACCTGTTTTAGTTTGAAATTTTTATTGCATTCATGGCTTAACCACAATTCACAATTCTCTCTTCACTGGGGCTTTTAAGTGAACTCAATTAACATTTTTTTCTGTAAACACTACGCACATGTTCTATTTTATCGATCAATCTTAAGAAGATATGACTTGCATATCTGGCATCACACTGGCACTTATAATTGTAAACAACCATAGCTAAATATGCAGCAGGCAAGACATCTTGTAGTTGAAAAAAGAATTTTTATGCAAAGGGAATTCTATTTTGGGTGCAGAAGCACGATATTTTTGGAAAACTGCCCTGATAATTTAATTTTTGAATTTATTAATTTGTGAAGACTTGGCCTATCCAGGAATATTTTAAGGTATATTCGGTACTTTTGGGGGTTATTTTTAAACGTAGCTAATTTATATCGAACACCTTTGACCAATAGTTCCTTGGGGTAACCATTACTTAACAGAACAAGGTTAATTTTATCTATTTCTTCTGGGAAATTGGCAGAAAAGCAAGTAATAACAGCACAATGAAGTAATATTTTTATGAGACCAGATTAAAACTTCATGGAAATTTCTTTCGAAGCTCATTAGTTTAAAGGAGGTGGAGATTTAACCTACTAGTACATTTAAAATTAGCAAACAGTTATCCTGTCCTTTTCTGCAGTGGACGTTAAGGAGTAGTCAAGCAAGAGATAAACATTCTGCACAAAGAATCTGGAAAGAGGACATTTTGTTACCTTTTCATGGGAATATTGTGCATGAAAGATTAGTGCGAAGAAACGAAAATCTGAGTTACACCATTGCATATTAAACTAGGTCTTACAAAACGTAAGATAAAGCATTAGACAAAGAGAAATTATTTCAGTTATCTTTAGAGCGATTCGTAACGTCAGTGGGGAATTGATGAAGTATGGGGTTTTCAATGGGCACCGGAGTTCGGAAAATGGTCAAAGAAAAGACGTTCATGAACTCAATAACCACTAATGAGAGAACAGCCAGGTTAGTTTTTGTTTGAGTAGTCGAGAAATGTCTGATAAACAACAGGTTACAAAACTCTGTTAAAATTCTTAGGGGACTGTTGTCCTCCTTTCACTTCAACATAAACCTAAATGTTTTTTATTTGTGTAGCCCGTCGAAGAGTCCACTGACAATATTGGAAATGTAAGTTATGAACTCGGGGAACGCTTTCATCAGCACGTAAAAGTCATTGAGGAATGTTATCAGAAAATCTTGGACAAACTTATGATAACCAACTACGTGCTTCAAAGATTATCTCCGAAAACAAGAGACTGCACTGTTGAATTACCATGCCTTCAAAACGTAACAAAACGTCACCTCTGTTACTTCGTTCGTAAGTGCATGGTTAAAGATATATGTGAACAGTTTGGTGAATATTATCAACTCATTCAGCACAATCACGGTACACGCAATAACAATCTTTCCTTGAGACTACCAAAAATGAGGACAGAATATGGAAAAAGAGCAGTTTCGTTTACTGGCGCGAAAGTTTACAATGAGCTACCAATGGATGTGAGGAAGACCAAAAATTGCAATTCTTTTAAGTTATCAGTTAAACAATTTTATAGTTAATCAGTTTTTATTTTTAAATCCTTTAAATTTCTTTATAAGTAGTTTTTATCTTAAGTTTACAGGACGCACATTGATAACAGCATATCTTTTTGCAAAAGTGTTTTATCCTGTATAAAGATTCATTCTAAATAAATAAAATAAATAAATACTGATGAAGTCTCAAAAGAGATCTTTCATATTTTTGGCAATCCTGGACAGACTTAAAAACGTAAATTTTTCCATATGAGTGAAGAAGTGACTTTATAATTGTTTTTGCCTGTGATTTTTTAAATTATCTTGTAGTGCGTTCAAAAAGATGTAAACTATTTATAACAACTCAATCAATATGTCTGTTCTTTGTCTCTACTTTCCAAAATTTGCAGAAAATTATTAATAGTGGTAAGGCGATAACAAATTACGTTTCTTTACTTAAAGCAAATAATTAATCAGAAAAATGGAATCAATTGTCAAACAAGTTTTACTAACTACAATTCTGTGCGCTTGTGATTTTTATTTACTGAAAAATAGGAAATTGCCCTTTGAGGGACTTGCTTTTAGTGGAAATCGCCTTTGGTGAAAATTGCATTTAACGGAAATTGCATTTAATGGAAATTGCCTTTAGTGTCCATCAAAGAACCTAGGAAAATTATTTCCCTAAGTTTTTGTAGGTTATACCTTGATTCTATGTGAGTGTTATATCTACACTCTCAATCTAACTGACAAATTTCTGAACAAATGCCACCTGATCGTGTTGTTGCTCACTATAATTGCCTACGAATTGCCGGAAGCTGTGAATTCAAAATTTTCGACGTAGTTGATTCATTTAACAGGTGTAAGAAGGATGTTGTTTTTATTGCCTTTGTACAATAGAGCATCAGAAATAATGAACTTTATCTAAGATTTTTATGGCTTGACTTATTTTCCTAAATAGCTTGTCAATTTTATAGAATTTAAGATAGCAAACTCGTTGTCAGAGAATTTTCTTAAAAGAAATCAATACTGATGGCATTTAAAATTATAATATTCTAAAATGGCTTTTTCTGAATAAAATTAAAATTCAGACAAAGACAGGTCATTTTGTAAAAATTGTATTTTGAGCATTCTCCCTTTCTTTCATAGTTCCCATCAGCCGGTCCTTGGAGCTCTGAAAGCCCAAATGGTTACTTCTTAATAATCAATATAGAGATTAGAGGTAAGATTCTTAGGGAATGTTATTTTTTTTTTTTATTGAAAGTCATATCTAAGTTGGTTTTTCTTGTTCCCTAGCTCTTTGTTTTGTGAAGTTATAAAGCAATTTTAATAATATATAATTTCAGTATTTTGGTAAGACATTTGTCAGTTTCTTTCCTAATCCATTAGATATTTGTGATAACAATTTTTGTGATATTATTTATATTTTTACCTTCTCGGGTATTTGTAAATTAGAAACCATAATAGCTTTAATAAGGAATTAAGACACTTGGAACCGGTATATTTAATTTTGAACAATTGAAACGACTATAATACTTACTTCTACAATTAATTTCAAATTTCAACTGACACGTGATCTTACAGGTAGGCATGTTAAAACGCCAGTCGCTCTTTCAACGACAAAGTTTCTTCTTCAGCAGTCTGTATTTAAATTATTTGCATGTAACTTTTACTATAACCTTCTACAGACACTGGATTTTACAAGCCTTGATCTTGTTTAAATATTAATCATCTTTATTGCTGAAAGCTTTCAGACCATCGCAAACGAATTGGTTGATAGTTCGTCGACTCCAATTTTTGCAGGAGTAACTATTGTTGCAGTCGTTCTTCATGAACGTTCTATTTTCCCTCTTCATGAACTGACCGAATATTTCCCAACTTGGATGTAAAAAGGTGAAAAGAGAAGTAACATTTTAAAGTTCGATCAGAAAAGAAAGGCATGAACAGGTACATGTTTTTTGGTAAGAAGCTTTTTTTGCAATCGATTTTCAGGACTAAAATTCTCTTTTCTATCGAAACTGTATATAAACAAGAGTTCTCTGAAAGGAAATGTTTTAGAAAATGTCTGTTTTGAGTATGCTCATACAGTATAATTCAATTAAATATACATGCTTTTAATTTTAAACATTTTGAACACATGCTTGCCTTTTCCAATTACCAAGTAATGAATGTGTCTGATGCATTTTATTACTACATCCTTATATGTGTCGTCTATTTGAGAGATTATGTTTGCAATTTGCTAAGACACTTGTGTGTGGATTGCAGTAAACAAACAAGGGAATTATATTATTGAGTTAGTCAAAAGCTCTCTCAGACGTTGTAGATAAACAGAGTCTTCAAATACTGTAACATACATTTGTGTGTCTTAAGTTACAGTTACTAGCAGAAAAGTCTACAAGAAACAATCATGACAACCAAATCATAAGAACAATAACACTCAATGAAGAAAAACAAACAAAACAACAGACGCTACCTCTAACATTTATAATTTGATTTCAATATTTAATTTCATATATGTGTAGATTTAAACATTCATAAGCTACTATCACATTGATATATATATATATATATATTTCATGATACTCATATATATATATATATATATCAGTATCATGAAATTAAATAATTACTCAAAAATACATCCTACAATTTTTTTTTAGGTTTGTATACTCCTATAAGACTAAAAAACATTTGTTTCAACGTAACGTTAATTTGTGTTACTTTTATTAATTTTTAAATGCTCTCTCTAGATGTTTTCGTTTTACACTATATTTATTTTTTTCAATTCATATTCTGTATTTTTTTCTTTTTTCTGTACGTTACAGACAAACGTCAAACATAATAAACAACTTCAAAGAATAATGCACAATTATAATTATAATTTTAATTATAATGAAAAAAATCTCTAAACAGTAAAACAGAATACACTATAATAGCAACAAACAGAATATACAGGATGTTTTGTAACACGTGATACTCACGAAAGTAATTCCGCATGCCACACCGGAACAGAAATAAGACCTTAAAAATAAGACCATCAAAACAATGGAAGCCAGAGAAACAAAAAAAATATGATTAACTAATTAATTATATGATAATCACATAATATAATATAATATAATATAATATAATATAATATAATATAATATAATATAATATAATATAATATAATATAATATAATATAATATAATATAATATAATATAATATAATATAATATAATATAATATAATATAATATAATATAATATAATATAATATAATATAATATAATATAATTTAATATAATATAATGTAATATAATAAAATTATATAATATATTAATTATAATATATTAATTAGGATAAATAAAAGTGTAAACAAAATTATAGTTAAAAAAGTATAAAGAAATAATTATTATTTTCCAAAATATTATTTGTGAAATGGAAGTAAATCCTGGAAAATAATGGATGATATATAGAATTAAAGGGAAGGTAGTTTTTTAAAGCAAAACTTGAAGAATTAGAAAATATAATTATGCACCAACTAGTCTAACATTTGAGACCCATATGGATGGAACGTGTAGCTTATGTTGCCAAGTCTGATGTTTTCTATCCATCTTAATTAATGTGTCAAATATTGTAACAGAAATGTCCCGAGGAAAGCGTCCATCTGAAGAACTCAAGGCCATGAGTTAAACTTATGTTAACAAGCCATTTAATTACTAATCCTAGGTTTTTACTAATCCTAAGCTAAAAAGGCGTGAGAGTGTTACCTACATGATATGCATTAGTTGGCTTGCAAAGTAGATCATTTGTAAGGACCTCTCCCTCAATCATGGAAATCTACAAAGCATATAGTTTCTCGAGCAGAATCACTACTAAATTTACTGTTACCATGGCAACTGTTACACAAGTTGATAACAAACTTCAACTTTGCTTTCCCCTGTGTGAAAAAAAAATCTCATCCAGACCTTTGGCTTTCCCACTGGGGCCTCCAATAATCTCTTTTCCAGCCCAGTCATTAATATTATTTCCCGAGGCATATTCTTTGTCTATTGTTGTCCCTAACTTCTTTCTATATATCTTGTGGCTTAACATCAAATAGTTAACGATGTGATTTATAGCCAGATCACTTTGAGCGAGGAGAAGTCCTTTCACTGAATTTAATTTGCAAACCATATTATACACATCAGGTATTGCATAGGAAATCATGTCATCCATTCCTCTCTCCCTCCCTCTCTCTCTCTCTATATATATATATATATATATATATAATATGACGGACGGCAAAAAAAATCAACAAAACTTAGTTAACAACTGTCAGTTTCATGTTTTTACAATCGTCAGCTAAACATGATAAACATATTTCTCTAGCGTATCTAATTATAACTAGAACAAGTTACAAACGATATAAAATTACCCTCATTGGATTGAAATAATTGGTATAATTAAATATGCAATAATAAAAAGATTTTTTAATTGCTTTGTCACACCTGGTCCTTTAATTTATAATTAGATAATAGGAATTTATTTAAGTGTCGACATTTTGCAATGAGTTCACTACTCTTGCTCAATAATTCCTCCTTGTTAGCGTGATTAAGGATCTCGAACTTTTCCCGCAAACAATGGTTGCACTTTTTCGTCTGAGTAGGGCTGCGCGTGAGTTATTACCGATCATTTCATGGTGGGGGTGATGTTCTTTTCTTCCAGGTCCCATAGTACGACGAAAGGGTTGTGCTGTTTCTACACTTCTCATTTATTAGTGATTGTCTATGACCGTTATATCTTGTCTTGAAATCTTTTTCGGTCAACCCAATATAAACTTTGTATTGGACTTCCGGAGCAGAAACTATATAACCATATAACTAATAACTATATATATATATATATAATTAAAAAGAAAATTTATTTCACTAATAAAATCATATATTTTAGAATTCAATGTCAAATTCCTGTGGTAAAGTCCTTTGTACAACTGTCTTGTAATCAGCAATTTCTTTTTTGGATATATCTTTAGAATTTTACAAATAGTTATTGACTGATGTCAGGAACGGGATGCTGCTAATGTTGCCGTAATGCTGCATGCCGCTATCGTTCATTGCAATACAAAGCTGTGCTAACTTAAAAACTTTGCATGTAGTCTTGGCGATCAGACTAAAGATACCCAAAACTAAAGGGAGAAGAACGGACTACTTTTCCACTGAACCCCAGTTGTTGTTTTTTTTTACAAAACTTTCATTCTGTCATATACATATACATATATATATATATAGCTCGCGGAGCTCACTGCGCATGCGTAGTTTGAGCACTCTGACAGGATCCCACAATAACTTCTTAAGCTGTGCTTGCTCCGGCAACATGGCCTGAGAGTTATGTCTCAGAAACTCTGTGCTGCACAGATGAACCCCAAAGGGCGAAACAGTACTGTCTGTAGCTAGAGTCTATATCTATATATATATATT